>JAUZSV010356257.1:0-11416 GCA_034780495.1 Parotocinclus cesarpintoi | reverse complement strand
CAATTTTTTTTAAACATGACTAAATGAAAACCTTCTTTCGATTACAGACTGAGGTTGAGACTGTGGCTCTACTACCAGCCATTACTCACCTACCTCCAGAAGGTGTCCCTAAAGGCACAGTGATGGTGACAGTCCAACCACAGACCACCAAACCAACAGCTATGACCACCCTGGACTTCCTGAGCCATGGACTTTTTGGTCCAGAGACAAGCCTGGGTAAGATGAACCATGGACAATTTATAGAATGGGTGGATTGTAGACACACAAAAATGAAAATGAAATGACCAAACACTTATCTGCACACACAGACTTTACTTAACACTTCTGAGATACTTCACAGTGCTTCACAGTATGAAACGTGCCGTCACAATACCTTGTTACTCTGCAGGTATGCCCACATGTTTGCTGTGCGTGTGCCTCCATGGCAGTGTGTATTGTGATGATTCTGATTTGACTGAGATTCCCCCTCTGCCCAAGGGCACTTTACACTTCTATGCCCGCTTCAACAAGATTATCGCAGTCAAGGCCATGGACTTTCTCAGCTTGAGTAAGAAGGATATATTTTACACCTCACTCTACAAAACACTTAGGTGATATTGTGTTTGAACATCTTGTTAAGCTTTTGTTTACCAATCGTCCTGCCTCAATGTTCTGCGGAATACCAGTATTCCTGTAGAGTGTTTATAGGACTAGACAAACCTGCTGCCCATTGGTATTTTGTTTGGTAGCTTAAAATTACGGATATAAGCTTATTTCCTCCAAATGTTTGAGTTCCAGGTAGTTACCTTTTCTTTTCCTCTATCACATGACAGCTAAAAGAATATGAGCATGAAGGCAATCATGATTTGTCTAAGACAATTAAAACAATCGCCACTTTCAAACTGTAATTCTTGTAAAATAATTACAGGACAAATTGATATTATGTTAGGCTATATGGTCCAAAAAGATGAAAATGCCCATTAAGGCTTTATTTGGAAAGAGGAACACAAACATCTTCTATCCAAATGTCCAGCCACTCAAAGCTGTAGTACCATCGAGGCTTGAGCTCATGGTTTATCAATAACAGGGCAGGATTTGTGTTTGTTCAAGTCTGAGTTGTAATCTGTGACAAATTTCATGTTGAAATATACATCTGTTTGCAGATCAGCTGAAACGGATAGACTTAACAGGTAATGGGATCACCACACTGCATGAGGACGCCTTCCACTTTCTCCCACAGCTCCAGGAATTATTTTTATCTGACAACAGCATCCAGTCTCTGCCAAAGCTTCCATCTACTATGAAGCACATTGATGTTCGCAATAACCGTCTAAAGACTTCTGGCCTGCCTAAAGAAGGCTTTAAGGCAAGTGCTGATTGTGTGATTGTTGTTGAAAGCTTAGAGATGAATTTTCATATTTGTAGTGCCCTTTATCGTATTGTTAAGCCAGTCATTTTTGTAAACTTTTAATCATGTTATGCCTTTAGTGTGTCAAGACAAAATCAAACATTCATCGAAATTTAGTGCTTTGACAAGTGAAGTAAAATGCACAGGGTAGGACCAATGGGGTGCCAATGGCGGAAAACACCTAAAATCTGTTTCAGTTTACTTAAAAGTTAAATATATTAACTTTAAACAGTGACTCAATTACCACGTGTCAAGTACCATGTGTCAATTTAATAAATGCAAATTAAAGTGTTTATAAGGTTCTAGCACCAACAAATGTGACGACACACTAACTATAGATTCATCTTGGAAAGTCTTGACAATATTTTCCTTCTGATCCTTTTGGTTGCTTAGTATTTCATAGCATATGTGCAAAGGGGCAACACACTGTGTGCGATTACGAACACTTTAAAAATGCAATAACTGCAAGATTTTGTCAGTAATCAAATCAACGAGTTTAAACACACTTAAGGAAGCAGATCATCATCATTATCATCATCATCATCATCATCTTTATTTCTATAGCACATTTAAAAAACAGCAAGTACCAACCAAAGGGCTGAACAAAAGATCAACTACAGTACAGTATCTAAAAACTAAAAACATACAGATAAGGAGTAAGGATATTTATGTGCTGAGAATTAAGATAACTGAGCTCTCTTTATTAAAGGTCTTAATATGATCTAAGAAATCTGAGAATGCAGTTTACACGACCAATTGAATAGGATATATTATATATAATAGGATTAGTATGTGCATGTAAATAACATATCAACATCGAAAGACCTTATACAACACATGCATATTCACGAGTACCATATAAAATCAATAAATAATTGCTTTCCTTAAAAATTTGGTCATTTTTCCATATAATAACCTGGAGAGTTTGAGGGTGTCTTTACATTTTTCAGTAGCTCTCACTGATACCCTGAGGAGAAGCATAAACCAGTGAGCATAAAGCTAGGCACAACTATGGCAATTACACTTTTAACATTAACACAACACCCCATTACAGATACAGTGACTTGTCTTAACACTTGTCTGCATGTTAGATTTGGCACAGATTTTAATGAACCCTTCCCATTTATTTGATGCATCCTGGGTACCCCTACAGGCTTGGCTGAAATATTTACATTTATGCTTACGGCATTTTGGAGACGCCCTTATTCAGAGCGACTTTTAATAGAGACAATTAATACAGTCTTACAATCCAAGAAGTGTTGGGTTAAGAGCCTTGCTCAGGGACTCAACCATGGCAGCTTGGCAGAGGTGGGATTTGAACCCTGGACCATTAGGCTACCTGCAACATGGTGGGGAGAAGGGAGCAGATTCAAAAGCAGCATAGCAGCTACAGTCATTGTTTAATAATGACGGCAGGCAGAAATCGTAAACAGAAACAGTCCTGGGTCAAAACACGGCCAGGCAAAAACAAATCCAAAGGCGCGAGAGGACACGAAGTCCAAAGACGGAAAAACGAGGTCAGCAACTGTAAGTACAATGCCAATAAATATAGCAAACGGAGCGTGGAGCAAGGCGGAATGAACCAAGAAGCTTAGCAAAGATAAGGTAAAGTGATGCTTATATAGGAAGGTCCTGATGAGAAACTGGTGGGTGTAACACTACCGCAGTCACAAAAAATCTAAAAATAAAAAATCATATTGTGCAATTTTTGGATTGTGTTTTAATGAGGACTTGTAATGAACATCTTGACCTTGACATTAGAGCCTATAACTCCAAAACTATTAATAATAATAGACACCAATCCATTACAGCTATGTGACAGACATCAGAGCCATGCTAATTCACCCCCATTCTGAATTCCCCCAACAGGAAATGAATGACTTGCAGTTCCTGTACCTGTCAGATAATCGCCTTGACTACATTCCTGTCCCACTTCCTGACAGCCTACGAGTGCTTCACTTACAGGTTCCAAAATCATCACATCTCAGTTTCCTTTCTGTTTTATTGAAATTTACAGATTTGCTAAATTCAAAGCAATTTGTAATGGAGGCAAAACACAAGCTGTTAAAGGAGTACAGGCTGATACAAGATTTCAACAGTTAATCAAACTGTTGCATGTATTAGCCGTGTAGCTAGATTAGAGAGAGACTTGTCAGTCCACTAATGTTTTACAACCATAAAGCCCAAGGCAGTCAGACTACAAAAAATGGAACTGCATGAGGGGTTTTAAAAGCTGACCAAACTTCAGGCTGATCAGGCTGATATAGATATTCGTGAATCCATCGCCTCTACAATAAATAATTAATAATGATATCAAGATAATCACACTATTCAGCCTGGGTTTTTATGCCACTTTGAATAATTCCCAAGAACAAATAATACAAAAATTTGATTATTTACAACCCTTTTAATTAAACTGCAGGAGGTGGAGTAAATGGCAGAAACCATATGAAAGGAAAGATTGATTTGAATAAATCTGAATCAGTCACAACCACAGCTGCAAAGAAAATATATATCAGGGTCATTGCCAGTTAACTGTTCATCATATGTTAAAGAGATCTGAAAATTAGCATTGATCGGTCAAAATTAAAAGAATCTCAGTTATACAGAGATTAATAGCAGAACCTGAGTAAAATATTAAATCAGTCAGTTTCAGCCACATTTGCTAGATCTTGATTAATCTATGTATCTAGACTGTAGAAGTAGATGAATAAGACTGTACCCATATGCACATCCAAAATATGGAACAGGGTGGTGGTAGGTGCCAGACTGATACATACATGAATGCCCAGACCCTGGGAATTTCCAAAAAAAAGCATCACCATAAGTTTAAAGTCCCATTAACTTTCAGCTTCCTCCAAAGATTATCTGTTAAGTTCAGTTCTGGACCCTGGCAAGGCCTCTCCAAGACATTGAAATGCTTCTTGTAGATCAACTCCTTAGTTGCCCTGGCGTGTGTCTTGGGCCATTGTCATGCTGGAAGACCCAGTCACGACCCATCTTCAATACTCTTACTGAGGGAAGGAGGTTGTTGGCCGAAATTTTGCGATACATGACCCATCCATCCTCCCTTCAATACGGTGCATTAACCCTGCAGAAAAGCATCCCCAAAGTATGATGTTTCCACTGCCATGCTTCACAGTTGGGCTGAGTTCATACCAAAAAGCTATATTTTAGTCTCATCTGACTACACGACCTTCTCCCATGCCTCCTTTGGATTATTCAGATGGTCATTGACTTCACCCTACACATAGGGTGGTACTAACTGTCATCTTTGAGATAGTGGTCCCAGCTCTCATCAGGTCGAAATTATCAGTCATCTTGTGTTTCTTTGAATTTCTAATAATTGCACCTACAGTTTCTTTTCACCAAGCTGCTTACCTATTGTCCTGTAGCCCATCCAAGCCTTGTGGAGGTCTACAATTGTATATCTTTGATCTTGGGTATGGTGGAGAGGTTGTAGTGTGTGGACAGGTGTCTTTTATACAGGTAACGAGTTCAAACAGGTGTAATTAATACAGGCAATGAGTGCAAAAGAGGAGGTGCTTCTTAAAAAGAACTAACAGGTCTGTGAGAGCCAGAATTCCTCCTGGTTTGTAGGTTATCAAATACTTTTTTCATACAATAAAATGCAAATTTGTTATTTAAAAATCATACAATGTGTTTACTGGATTTAGATTTGTCTCTCACAGTTGAAGTGTAAATACGATGAAAAAACATTATAGACCTTTCCATTCCTTGTAGGTGGGGAAAACCTGCAAAATCGGTAGTGTGCCAAATTCAATCGTACTTACCTCCAGACTCAATATGATAGTAGATACTACAAAAGTGCAAATTAAGTATTGCTGATTAATCAGTGTACTCTGACTTCACTTGCAGAACAACAACATCCAGAGTTTGAACACAGACACATTCTGCAACAGCCATGATCTGACCTATGTGCGCAAGGCATTGGAGGACATTAGGCTAGATGGAAATCCAGTGGATCTGAACCGGTACGCTCAGGCCTATGTCTGCCTGCCACGACTGCCTACAGGAAACTAGCACTGTTATAGCGTGGGAAAGGGTATGCAGAATTTCAGCTTTTGCCACGAAGGTGGATTCAGGTGTTTTGAACCGTCACACCCACAGAAAAAAAAATCTGCTGTGAGATTTCATAGTAAAACTCTAATTTGCATGACAGCTTTATTGTGAACTTTCACAGTTTGACCATAAGATTCATAGTTCTGAATTGCTGATTGTAATTTGGCCACTTGTTGAGGTCCTGCTATTAAATTTCATAGCACATTTTTCCTGGGACCGTATGGAACACTGTTGTTCTTCATTATTTGCTTGAAAATGCATTTGAGTGAATTTCTTGACCACACGGTGGTGCTCAGCTTCTTTTAAGAAAGTGTTCTTTCCATTATTCAGGCCCATTACATAGATCTCACTACTGTATCTCTATCATAATGGTCGAAAACGTCATGCTTTCTAGACTAAACAGAAACATACTTATCACGCTTTAGAATCTTCTGTACGCTTCATAAATGTGACCTATAGGATACATCTATTTTTAAAATGATTTGCTCCTGTCTCACAGATGGCTGCAATGGGTTACTTAGCAACTGCCCTATAGTTATAGTTTGACATTCGCATGCATGCACAACATAAATATGTATGTAAAGCGAAATATGTATGTATACGCTCACAAATCTAAATGGCTCATGTAGTCATTTGTACATGACATGAAAACAACTAAAAGATTTAACTGGTTTAAAATATTATATATATACATACCAATATAATTATACATTTACAGCATTTAGATGTCAATTTCTTGGCTTGCCTATTGTCCTGTAGGCTATCCCAGACATGTGCAGGTCTACAATTTGGTCCCTGGTGTCCATAAACACTCTTTGGTTTTGGGAATGGTGGACAGGTTCGAGTTTGATTGATTGAGTGTGTGGACAGGTGTCTTTTATACAGGTAATAGGAATTAACTAAATAGGAGCTTCATAAAGAAAAACAGTGAAATGGTCTGTGAGAGCCAGAATTTTAGCTGGTCGGTAGGTGATCAAATACTTTAATACAATAAAATTTATTTTTTGTGAGTTACATTTTTTATTTTTTTTAGTCTACATTTAAACAAATCAAGGCTTAAAATATATACTGGTCACTAAAATTAGGGGATACTTAAAAATTAAATATCTCTGAATGAATTAAATAGCCCCTATTTTTGGTGATCAATGTTTAGTCTAATAACTTAAGGAATAGCGTCCAGTAATTTCTTGCAGCAGGCTGATTTTTTTTATTATTTTTACGTACATTTTCTTGCAGAAGAAGCCTTCGTGCCGCCCCTACTATAAAATATCATTACTATTTTGGATTATTTAGAATCATATTAGATGTGCCCTCTTTCATAGTAGTAATGTGGTAACATTCAGATTGAAACTGAATAAATGGAAAGTAAAGCAGAACAAAAACATAACGAGAACAACAGGTGAGCAGGATCGAAGGGCTGGAACGACAATAGAAGATCCTGCCTCACCTGTGTCGAAAATAAAACAAAGTACAAATCATAAATGTCACAAGGAAAACTTGTAAGTAGTCCTCGGACTACTGACCCGGGACAGGTGTGCACAATCTGCCTGCGCAGTCAGTCACTATATATAGAATAGAAGTCACTTCTTCTATTGTCAGCTAGTTGATTTATAGTAGAAAGTCACTCTGGCATGTGGAAATCATCATAACGATCATATCCAACAACCTGTGAAATTTGAGTAATACGAAGCAATGTATGCTGTGGAGTTATTGCCATTTTTGTTTTTGACTGGGGAAACTCATGACATGGTTTTTATTTAGTATTTTTTTAGCTCTATATGAATACCAAATTGGGTGCATGTAGAAGTAAGTAAATGCTGGGCACAAGACTCAGTAGCACTGAGTCATTATGGGGGCGACAGACAGGTTCAAGCCTCTGGTCCTGAACTGTCACAAGTGTGTCATATTTCATGAGGAACCACCTTAAAAAAAAAAGGTGGGTTTTTTTTCCCTTTCTTTTTTTTGCGCCAAACAAGCGTCTCGCCTCTGGGTATGTGGATAATCATACCAATAACCTCTGAATTTTGAGTCAGAAAATAATGTACTGTGCTGTCACTGACACCTTCCTGTTTACATTGCTATACACATCATTTCATAATTTCCACAGCATGCAACATCAAAATGTAACATCCGTAATCAGTAACATCTTTGAGTCATATACTGTATATCAAATCTGACATGCATCATAAAACTGACTAGGAGATTTATGTCAAACTGCAAAACATTAATATATGTACATTTAGTAGACGCCCATATTCAGAGCAACATGAAAAACTTTGTTTATTCAATGAACTCATGCACATTACCCAATAAGTCTAATTAGTTATTGCACTTTTTATAGCAGATCATCATCTCACAGCAGCTTTACAAATACATGTACACTGCCAAAGTAAAAGATACTAAATGTGATGAGGAAAAAACCTTGGGAGGACCAAGACTCCCAAGACTCTTTTTAAGCAGCCTAGATGTTATGTTCAAGAATTAAATTAAATTCTATTTAAAATTACGTTTAAAAAGCCATCTCCACCAAGGTGTCCAGTTTCGGGAGAATCACAAGGTCTCAGAGTTATTCCAAGACTAATTTCTTTATTTCAAGAATATAATCAGAGAGCAAAGCACTGTGTAGTACTAGACTGGAAATTTGCATAGATTGAAAGATACTGTATTTATCCCCAAACAAGCAGTTCTTAACACATTAATTGTGCAATTACACTGTGACTGTACCTGTTAGGATATAATTTAAAGCTCTGAAATAATGTAGATCATTTGCCTTGATATTTGAATGAGCTAAACGTACTTATGTACTGTACATCCTGCAAAAAAAAAATACTGTACCTGAAAAATCTACAACCCATATTTTAAAGCATGTGTCATTGTAACTTAGTTCCAGGTGATGTGCATGATAAAAAAAAACGGTACTTGTCCGGCAATGCTCAGGTTATTTTACTACCACAGACAGTGAAGACAAACACAAAACAGAACAAAGCTTAGACCGTAAACTATGAGGTCTTCTCATTCTAACTTAATTTTCTAAATTTTCTTAATTCTAACATTTTATTACGTGAGCTAAAATGCTCATGACAGCAACCCAACAACCAGACACTATTTTACTTGTTATTTCAGCTCACGATTCTCATGACTATCACAGGTTAAAACTATAATAACCACAGAAGGAGTGTCTGTAGGATCTGTCTAATAACAAATGGACAAGCAGGTTACTAAATAAAAGTGAGCAATGTTTTCTTAGTTATATCAAACTGGTTTGGATTTTACACAACCGAGAGCAATGTGCTTCAAAACAGGCAAAGACAAGATTAACATGTCTGTTTAACCACCTTACAGGAAAGAACCCCAAAATGTATGCAGAGGGCCAGACAGCACAACAGTTTCATGAGCACATACCAGTGCTGGAAAGGCATCACAGATGCAGTAACATTTCACTTGGTCAAGAATCTGATATAGTCATATCCTAAAATCCTGTATTATTTTGATCAGAGCGCCTTCCCCTAAACAGAACAAGCAGCATGCCCACCCAGTGCAACCCATTTACTCACCTGCCATCGGGTAGATTCCTGGTGGTGGTGGCTGACCGTGGGGAGGGACCGGAATGGGCATGATTGGGGGAGGCTCTGTCATAGGCGGAGGCGGCGGTGGGGGTAAGGGCATGCGGTGAGGAGGCATGCCTGGAGTATGGAAGGGAATCATGGCTGGCATGGCCACGTCGTCCACAATCAGAGGATCGTTGCCATGGTCGAAAGGACAGAGGTCACCACGCACACAGAATCCTTTCTCTGGCAAAAGGGGAAAAATTCAGGTAATATATTGTAATGTGTCACAGGAAGCCACTGAAAAGAATTTGACATATATTAAAAGTTCAGTCTTAGAAAACAGACTTTCACACATCAATGGCATGCAACTGTTGGCTTAATCAGGTGTTTAGAAGCTCATTAGACACTCTAGTTAGGCAACCAATTCCCCCATTCCATACCCCAGCTCAAGAGAGCCTGAAGGGTAAATATAGTTCCTCTTTAGAAAAGTCCCTCTGAAAGCAGCACTGACTGAAGCATGGCCCCTGAGACAATTCATCACATGGACCCGCGCACAAAACTCATTAACAATGGTCATACAGGTGTGAGGCAGGTTAATTATTAGAGTACACAGACTGTTCATGGCCCTCTGATTACACAGTCTATCAAAACTCAATGTGCATCACTTTATATGAAATTTAGGATGCGTGAATATCTATAGGAAATCGTATTCCTTAACATTTAACTCTAGCTAGGTTATAAGATCTTTAACACGGATCAGAATGTCATGTGAGGCTTGCATGCTTCAACGAAAGCAAATTAAAATAAATATTCGAGGGCCTTTTAAACCTCAAAAATAAGAAGGAAACCACAGTCTATATTGCAAATACTGTATCTAGTAGAGCTGTAGGTCCTAAAACTTAAACACATTCTTCATATAATCTCTATTTATTAGAGGCTAACCTTTAAGAGCCCCATTTGTGTAAACTGTTTAAATTCTCTTACCGTCGTAGTCCCTGCAGCGGTGTTTGAGTGCGTTGTTCTTGGCCTCGGCGTGGTTGGAGTAGTAAGTGGTCCAGCTCTCGGTGGTGCTGTCGGGCAGGTGAGCCGTTACAGCACTAGGGATGCTGGGACTACCCGAGGGGGGAAACGGAGAATGAGGGTGGGGCACAGGTAGGAGAGGGAGTTGCTGCTGCTGCTGAGACTTCCCCATGGGTCATGATGATAATGGAGCGTATGGCTCAGGCTCCTTTCTCTCCTGCTCAAATTTGGACCTGTGATCTGAAAGGGGTATCAAAAGCGTTTCGAAAATGCGTAGTCAAACTCAAAATCCGCTCCCTAACTCATTACACTCAACAATTCAGCTTCAATTAAGTGAGGGCTCCAATTTGCTCTTACAATTGTTGTAAAACTTTTTAAAAAACTGAACATGCAACGCTACGCTCAAGTCCTCACATTTGTAAAAACAAACAGGCTGAGATACTTTTATAAGCTTTAAATTGGTCTATAACATTAGGTAATACGTTGACTGAACTAATACGTATAATGTGTATAATCTCAGTGTTAAATCTACCTTTGTCTGTCTTTAACAAATTTCTGTTTCTGCATATAAACTAAGCTAGTAAACAAGAAACACCACAAAGTAATGCTCACCTCGCCTCGGCTCCCTCTCTCTGCTCTTTCCTCTGCTGCTGCTGCGACTGCGACTCCTGCTTCGACTACGCCCCCGTGGGCTTGCCCTTCTTCGGTCGTTTCTCTCACGTTCTCGTTCTCTCTCTCGGTATGGCTCGCTGCTCTTCCCATGGCGTTCGGGCTCACGCCTTCTGCGATCATCTCGTCGTCGCTCATCCCTACTCCTATAAAACGTATCCCATGTTTAAAAGAAGCAAAGTTCAGTTAACGTGCTACATTCACTTTTACCACCATATCGAGCAGAAATAAACTTTTATAAAGGAATGGTTGTAGAGAAACTAGCAAGAAAACCGTTAAAAGGGATAAAACGTAACAAAAAACATTAAAGGATTTTTTGTCATATTTTGCATTTGTAATTACACTTGTGTTACCAAAAGTCACTTTTTTGCAAGAACAATTAAGTTGACACAAAATATACAAACAACAACATGTTAACAATATGTTAAATTATTTAATATTAACTATGACCCCAACATACATATTTTTCTTTTTTTAAATTAACATCCAACATTATTTTCTGCTTAATCCATACGGGGTTGCGGGCCAACTCTGGGGAGCAAGGGCAAGAACAACACTAGATGGGGCGCCAATCCGTCGTAGAGCCACTTTTAGAGACACTATCCATTAACACGCATGTTTTTGGACTATCGGAGTAAACCCACACAGACACAGCAAGGATATGCAGACTCCACACACAGTCACACTCTCACACACAGTCACACTCTCA
>JAUZSV010356171.1:0-11418 GCA_034780495.1 Parotocinclus cesarpintoi | reverse complement strand
GTAAAATATTGGAAATGAAATAGGTCTAAAATAAAACTAAATAAAGCTAAACTGATGGTTTTTTGATCAGAGGTTTAATAATCCTGCAAAAGGATTTGGGCACATAATGTTTACATAGTTATGAGCATTAGGTTCATATATCAGACGTGCTGATCAGGAAACATATTTGGGTATTAGTAACTGGGGTAAAATAGTCTATTTATGGTTTACAGTTAATTAAATAGACATCACCTAACAGATTTCTAAATAGGTGGGTGTTGTGGTGATTGTTGAGATTTTGTGAGTTTTGAGCCAAATATTTGTGTTTTACACAAAATAGTTCTTATGTTGTTATGTTAAAGAAATGTATTAAATGGAGGAACTTGTTATTGTTGCAATCATGTTGAATTTCTATAATGTTTGTACTAAGTCTGGAGACTAAAAATTAAAAATAAATTATTTTGTTCATATAGGAATTGTTCTTATATGTGTTTGGATTGTTCTTGTTTTTATGGTGCACTGTATTAGCATGCTCGTTCTCTGCCAAGCAAAATCTAAAACATCTAAAATATTTTTATCACCATTTATGTTCCCTAAGGCATTTAACAATAGAAAGAGCAACTAGCTGACAGATTTAAATATTCTAATTGGTGGGCCCCTGCTGGAGTAGCAGACATAATAATGCTCTTGTGGGATAATGAGAAAATAGTAACACTTTATTAGTTACAGGTAAGCTACTGTATATACTAGGAGCAGTGGTTGAATCGTTTTGTAAAACAATAACAGGTTATCTATATTAGATTGTGAATGATAATAGTACAAATATTCATAATTGCTGATGTACCTGAAAAGCTGAAATTAGGAAATTCTTGATTAACTAAAAGCTATCAACCACAATCAAACCCATTAAATGAACAACGTGGCGAGACAGACCAACAGCTGCCACGTGGTTTCTAAATCATAAACAAATCCTTTTGCTTGTGGTTTAGTATGGTCACTGCCATAATAACAGACAAAGTTCCGTTGATTATATCTGACTCTGAACACAATATTGGATGTCTGCCATGTTGGTTGGAATTCAGGCATTTAAAAAATTTCACTGGATGTTTTAAGGTGATTATGATGGCTGAAACTAAGCATGAAATCTTGCACATGCATTTTTCTTGAGCTTTAAATCTAATATTAGCAAGGCATGCCTCATTGGCACCAATATTAGAATTGATTTGTGTTCTTTTCATCTACTTTTGGAACTTCTGTGAAAGTCTGATGATGTAATATACAACCCAAAACCAGAAAACTGCTAATTGAAATGCACATTAAAAACACACACAATGTTTCTTAAATTCTCTTTGATATTTATTAATAGTAATTGCAGACAGGATAACATTAGGATAACGTTTTTTTGGTCGACATGTATATTGTTAATAAACATCCATTCCTACATCCTGGGCCTGCGACACATTCCATAAAAGTTGGGATGGGGCAATTTAGAGCTAGTAATGAATTAAAAAACAAAATTACAATTTAATTTAAAACAGGTGATGTTCACTAGTGATTATAATCATGGTTTGGAACAAAAAGCAGCATCCAGGAGAGTATTTAATGAGCAAAAATGGCCATAGAATCTCTAGTTTGTTAACAAATGTGTGAGATAATTATTGAAATGTTAATAGCTATGTACCTCAAAGAAACATATTTCTCCCTGTACAATGCATAATATCATCAAACGATTCAAGGGCAGGGGCTCAAGTTTAAGCTGAACACCTGTGATCTTCCCCAGGATGCACTGCATCAAGAACTGCCATCCAACAATAGCTGATAGAACCACATGGGATGGGTTTTTTCTTTACTAGAAAGGCCATGCAATAATACTGAACTGATTGTCATATTTGTGAAACCAGTATGATTATCACAATCAAAGTTGTAATTTGAATACTGGGTAATTTGTGACCATTAAGAAGCAATGATATTCAGTTAGGTTGTGGCACCCAAGCGGCAACTGATTGGTAGTAAGTGGTCCAATGAATCCCTTAAGAATTAAGATTTATAAGTCCAAGCTATGTTTTTTTTATATTTACCTGTCCAGTTTTGGTTTGACTGTGCCCACTACTGCCTCAGCTTTCTGTTACTGGAACCTAGCATGGACTTCTACTGTTGTTGCCCAGTCATCTTAAGGCTTGACTTGTTCTGCAGTCTGAGATGCTATTCTGCTCACCATAATTGTACAAAGCTGTGTTATGGTAGCATTTCTGTCAGCTCAAAACAGTCTGGTCAAATATTAATTTAGCTATTCTCAATATTAGCTGCAGGAAAACATGCCGGTCTGATCCATGGTAACTTGAATAGGACACAGTACAGTAGAATGGTAGTTCGATTACAATTGCACATTTGCATTAATTTGCATTAATCTAAATAAAAAAATGTTATATCAAAATATGCCTATAAAATGTATAAGAGCTCAGCTAAAACCAAAGCTTCCCAAATGTTCCATGTTGACATTGTTCTTATTTTGAAGGTAGAAAAGATTAATCATTTGCTACTGTTTTGGCAAGAAGTGCAAAACTCCATTGTTAAAAATAAAATCACATTTTAAAAGAACAGTAGGATTTGTTGTAATAGACACTATTCCGAATTGGCTCTGTACAGTGCAGTGTCTGATTATGAGACATGGATTATGAGACAGTACAAAAGTATGCAACTTCTCTGACTTAGCAAAGAGCAATTAAGGCGAAGGAATGTATTTGCACTCGAAGGATAAAAGATTTCACAAGGCAGAGACAGAGAGATTTGGTGAGAGACTGGTATGATTTGCTCAGACTTGTATGAAATGCAGTGCTGCAATGATATATGAAGGCTTGGAAAGCTCTGTCATGTCAACTAAAATCAATGTAATTTTTACTTCCCAACTAAATTCACATAAACATTGTACACGTGTGTTTTGTGTGTTTTTGTATGTGTGTGAAGAAAGAAACGTCTTTCTGATTAAAATGTATATAGTGATAGTGTATATAGCATACAGCAGCATGGCGGCACCGTGGTTAGCACTGGTGCCTCACAGCTTCAGAGATCTGGGTAGGGATCCCAGACTGACTGCTGCCTATGTGGAGTTTGCATATTCTCTGTATGTCTGTGTGGATTTCCCCTCTGCACTCTGGCCTCCTTCCACAAGTGTTAGAGCAACTGGCATCGCCAAAGTGTCCCAGTATGTGTGTGTGCATGTCACCTTGAATTGAAATAGGTTAGTATGGAATGTGAGTAAGTAAACGTTGGCTATTTTGTCACAATAAGAGACATACATTTTTATTATTTCATTTAAGCTGGAAAGAAACCACACACTTTCTTACATGTTCACACAGATATTTGTATAATCTATAACTTTAAATAAACATAGGCTGGCACATTTCTGAAATGTGAAATGTACTGAATAATACTGAAATGTACAAACAAAGGGAAAAAAATCATTTAATGATTTTAGGGATGTTCTACATCTACAGACATTTAAAGTTGTCGTGTGACTGCTTTATTTCATTCCTGTTGTAGACTTTGCATGTTCTCTCCCTGTGTCTGCGTGGGTTTACTAGGGTCCCACCACTGCCGACAACCCTGAATTGGTTATGAAAATACATAAATTAATAAATACCTTTAAGCCGCCCAACTACGAGCATACAACTACAGGTTACAATTTATCCATAGTATGCATTTATTTGACGTTTGAACTTGGGATACATTTGCTTGTAAAATTAGTATTTTTAGACTCATGTTGCAGTCATGTTTTTATATATTTAAAAAATATCTTAGCCACTGTTTCCATTGTTATGCATGGCATGTATAACAAACACAGCAATAAACATGTCAGGACCTTATCAGTAAGGGCAATTCATTTATTTCTAAACACAGACCAGATTTTGTAATATGCAGTACCAGCAATTTTGTAGTGTTAAAATTATTTATTTTATTTTTTCCAAACTGGATTAGCGTGTGTCAGTTTATTGGTCTTGCGCCAGACATGCTTTATAATATATCAAATCTCTCTGTCTTGTTAAACACCTGGCAGTTTAAATAATCTTTCTGTCTCATAATTAGGTGTTTGCAATAGAGATGAACGCCTTGGGCTATGTTTTCGTAATTTAAACCATGGCAGACTCAAGCTCAGCAGACTAGAGTTCATTCCTCACAATAAATAAGAGCTCACAAATTATAACACTAAATAAAAGTTTCCCTTATTAGTTTGTTAGCTCTAGGTCCAACTACAAAAACCAGATCTGTCCTACAGGGACTCAGATGCTGAATTTGTGGTGAACGTTGGCTTGTGAATGCCCCCTTTTCAGCCTTTTTTTGCCAGTAGTGGTGATTTTGGCTTGAAACCAGAACTGTACCTTCAGCATGTATTACTTAAATATTTACCCTGCTGCTATATTAAGCTGGGAATATGGGAGGATGATTTAATGGGTACACCAAAGAGTCTGCCCTGGTGCTAACAATCTGCCATTCTGGTGGTCCATTCAATCCTTGGAACTGAGACACATAAGGACTGTTTTATCACCCTGAGAGGTCATGATTCAATAGTAAGTGTAACACTCATTTAGTTAGAGTTGGACTCTGGTAAAGGAAGACATCCTGCTGAGAGTGGTCTATGCTGCTGTACTAACCACTGACGATAATCATGGATGACTGGATTTTCGGTTACATGGCCTCAATATACATAGGGACTTTAATTAACTTGGATCGCATTAAGTTATACTTTGAAATTTCAGGTAAAGTGGAAAAGAACTTGATGGATATCATGTGTGATTTTCCTCCCTGGTTTTAATTTACTGAGAACCTCATTTGGTTTCTTAAGAAAACAACAACAAACAAACAGAAACCTGGCTTTGGATACAACATACATATTTGCTATTACTATTTATTAGTATTTACCCATTTCTCAAATGACTGACCTTAAAATGTGACACATAAAACACACTGGAAGTGTTTCTTCTCTTCCCAAATGTGTTCATTCACACAAGACTTAATTTGAAGCACAAACAGATGTATTTTTTGCCATTTTGGCATTGAAAAAGTCAGACTTTAGCAGCTTTATGCTTTATTTAGGACTCCAAAGAGTGCTATAAGTACTACTATATTTGGGGAATTTCCCAGGTTGCTTCACTCCTGACTGTGAGTAGTAGTGAGGAACTCGCACTCCAGACCTAAAAAGACAAATTCATCTAATCACTTTTAAGTTTTTTTGCACCTTAATCCTTGATAGTCCTCCACCCTAATGTCACAATATATGAAGTTACACATATATGATGAAATATATCTCTTAGTGCAGGTGGGGATTTTTTAAAAAAACTGTTCAGCAGATTTGCCAATCAATGTTAAATACTACTTTGGATTTATAATGATCTTTTACTCATTTATTATTGGGTTATCCCTGATGTTGCTTTGTAAACCCAGTAGTTCAAATAATCCATCTGGCACACATCTAGTCATTTGTAACTCACGCTAAGGTCCCAATGAAGGATAGCTCTCTAAAACCTAAACACCTCATCCTTCAGTTTGCAGTTGCGTCACAGTTAATGTTGTTGGGTGGCTCTTTTGTAAGGAAAGATTTGAGTTGAGAACTGATATTCTCGGATTGCTTGCTTTGGAAGTCTATGAGAAAACCTTGGAGGGCTACAGACTCTAGGTGCAGTGTTCATTTCAAAAGAACCTCTATTATTGTTAACCTTTAACAGAAACATGTTATTTTATTCTCCTTAACATTTTCCCTCTTTTATGATTAAGCTTACGTGTGTGGTCAATAAGGCACAGCTCATGTACCTCTGATTCTCCTCAGAGACACTGAACGAATGGTAAAGTGACCTACAGTGCTTGGGTGGCCACAATAAATGGCATTTGACATTTACAGTAGTTTATATTCACAGTAAATTATTGCATCGTGTGCTCCTCTTTTTTTGCAGTTTTTCAGTGGACATCGTAACATCAGTGGTTTCTATGTTTTAGTACATGTCTAGCACTTAATCATTGTGTAAACTGAGGTGCAATTTGTAAAGTTCAGAATGTGAGAGTAACAGCTCTCAATACAGAACCTTTCTCATAAGCATGAATGTTTCCAAGAGCCTCATCAGCAATCTACAGTACTAGGGCTGCTTAAATGACACAGTGTTAGTGAAACTTATTGAAGTCTCATGACTGGATTAGTTGCAGTATATTTTCTGACTGTTTTATATACTGCTAAAAATATAGGGGGTACTTCAAAATTAAATATCCCATAATGAAATATCCCCTAATTTTTGTGAGCAGTGTATATGTGGATTGCTACAAAACTTGGTATGTAGTTATGTCTCAGACAGATATGTAAATGATTAAAGGTGTGGTCTGATTATAATCTGGGTCTGGCCACAAAAGGGTAATTTTTTTCCTGAGCTGCTCTATAATACAGCTCTCAAAGGCAACTTTTAGGTAGTGTACGTCTTGGTGAGAGATTGTTGACTGCTAGACATGCCTCTAAGATTCTGCTACAGCTGGATCTTGAAGGGGTGCCACTTATTGGCATGAAAAATCTGGGATGATTATGAGTAACTGACAAAAGTCTGACAAAACCATTGTACAGGTTTCTTTGTTGGTAGCTGTATTTTTATTACCTCTACATGACCTGTCTTCTACACTGCCAGTTCCTTGAAATTTGGCTATGAGGGATGCAACAGTGCTGTGTGAACTTGGTGGTCTTTCAGGTTGTCAGTTGATGAAACCTGCAACCATTATACGAGAACTGTTTTCTCAAGACATCAGAATCACCAATTCCATCTTCAGTTACCTGTGATGAACAACAAACATTTTTAACTTTCTGTGTTGATAACTTTTGAACCACCGGAGATATTGCAAACTTGACAACCATCCCATTTGTAAAAAATTGCCCTTGACCCAATATTGGAGCCTTTGAGAGGAGACCATGTTCTGGACATAGACTAAAAGATTACCCATTACATGCTGGGGTATTCCGATATGTGCACTTCCTTTTTGTTTCTGATTTAAAAGGGTATCCTGCACCTTTTGACTCACTATGTACTTATCAGTTTCATTACATTCATACATATAAAGTTGAATTTAATTCAAAACAACTCCTTCTTTGAGCTTATACTGTATGTACTTTCAATTCAATTAAGTACAGTATATTCAAAGTTATGTATTACTGGTGAGATTAATATATCATACATTCTGTCCAGTATATTGCTGAACAGAAGACAAATGACAAATTAAAGAAGTCTTTTAATGCTCCATAATATACTCTGCTACTGAAAGCTTAATGGATCATCTCTCAATATTAGCTGTAACTGCAGAGAAAACGGACATAATAAGACACTCATTGTAGGCTTGATTGGAACTAATAGTGAATTAGCTGACAAAATAGTTTGGACTTAGTTTCAAATCAAATCACTCACCAGACAATAAACATTTAGGTCAGTGCATGCTACTTCTAAGTAATCAATGATAATAAGTATAAAAGTCTGTGGAAGAAATCAACAAAGAGAGGGAGAGATAATAAGAGAAATGTTTTAAATATCACTTGGTCATAAACAGGTCTAAATGGACTTCTTTATTAACAATATTTTGGCATCAAAAATAAGAAATTGCAGTTCACTGCTTGAATTAAGGCCGTATACAGATGAGGTCAAAAGTCTAAGACCACTAATAAAAATGCTTTTGTTTTGCAATTTTAGTTCAAATTTAATACAGTGGGTTTTTTTTACAATTTGTAGAATCAGCATAACAATTTGAATGAAAAAAGCAAATCTTTTAAAAATATTAAATACGTACATTTCCGAATACATTCATTTGGAATGTTTCCCCTTTTAATAAAAGCATGAAGCTGTCATGGGCTCTGCAAAGTTCAGAAAATCTTATTATCCATGTTATCACAGCATTAACTTGTGACTTTACTAAGACGTACTTCCGGGGCGGCACTGTGGCTAGCACCGCTGCCTCACAGCAAAAAGTTCCAGGGTTCAATACCAGGAAGAATAGGCCTTGGTCCTTTATGTGTGGAATCTACATGTCCTCCCTGTGTCTGCGTGGGTTTACTCTGGGTACTCCAGGTTCCTTCAACAAAGACATGCATGTTAGGTTAATTGATTACTCTAAATTGTGAAACTCTAAACTGAGAAATACTGAGATGAGACAAAAACATTCTGTCCAGTTAAACTAATTCAACTCCTGGGAAGTGTTTAGTTTGTTTGTTTATTTGGTTTATTTAACTAGTCCTTATGTAACCTTGTGTGTGTGTCGCTGAAATGGTCATTGATGCTGTGGTTTGTGTATCATCCCAACTGCTCCATGGATGATGTAATAGCCACCACTACTCATCTGACCCTCACCCAGCCGGACAAAAAGGACACCTACGTTTTAATGCTGCTTAAATACTTCAGTTCAGCTTTCGTCACCATAATTCAACAACACTATATTGCCTGCTGGGCCTGAACACCTCCCTCTGCAACTGGATCCTGGACATCTCCAGCACCACCACACTGAGCCTCAATGATGTGTGCTCAACCCACTGCTATTCATCTTACTGACCCACTACAGCTCGAAACACATTGACTTCAGAAGAACACAGTGACCAATCTCTGCTGAACATTGATGGATCTAATATAGAGATTGTCAAAAGCACCAAGTTTCTTAGTACCGTAACTAAGAAAGTCCAATAATAGTTGTCACTTTGTTCTCTATCATGGACACTTACACGACACACTGCAACCGCAAAGCCACCAGCATTGTGGGTGATGCCACAACTCACTGTTCACACTCCTGCCTTCTGGAAAGAGGTACCAGAGCATTTGGGCTTTCACAACCAGACAAACTGTGTAACAGTTTCTTCCCACAAGCCATCTATAACCAGACACTGGACTAAAATACCTGCTGCTAAGAATGTCCAATGGTTCTCACTTTCAGTATTATGGTCATTTTGCAATTTATTTATATATCTACCTCAATGTAGAAGTCAGTACAAGTCCTTTTACACTGTATGTTTTTGTCCTCCACTGTTCAATTTTGTTGCACTTTTTTGTACTGTCTGCACTATTTTGCACATTGCACGCATGCACTTTTTTAAAATTGTTTTTGTTAGTATTAGTATTGGCTTGTCCTCCATGGTTTTTGTCACTATGTAGAAGATGTGGGTTCTGGAAGAACGTTGTGTTTCACTGTGTACTGTGTATATGGCTAAAATGAAAATAAATTGCAACTTTGACTTGGACATATGTCCAGGTGAACCAATCCAACTTCTGGGATTTTCTGACCAGAATTATTGAGCATGCATCAAGACATTTTTACTTAATACTTGGCTTTCTCTTTCTTTGAACACAACCATTTTTAAATGTCAGGTGACTGCGGAGGAAGGCATGATAGTCGTTATGCTTTGATCTTCTTTGATCTTCAAGTAGTTGTTGCAAAGCTTTAAGATATCATTATTTGGGGTCATTATCATGCAGTGCTATAAATCCTTTTTCACAAAGATACAACTAAGCATTTTTACTGGTAGTTTTACACTTTTGACCATTATACACTGATCAGTCATAAAATTAAAACAACATGCCTACAATTGTGTTGCTCTCCCTTGTGCAGCCAGTCATGGCCTGCATAAGACCTCTGAAGGTGTCCTACAGTATATTTCACCAGCATGCAGATTCTTTACATCCTTTAATTTGTGAGGTCATCCTTGAACAAGATAGCCAGTATCACAGAGGTCAGTATCCAGTTTAAATGGTCTACAATCATTAGGGGCTACTGTTGCCCTGAATGGGTGCACATGGTCTGCAACCGTGATTGTGTAGGTAAGTAACAGTCACATGGTTTCTAAGATCATAGTATCATTGTTATTCACGTCAGTGATTTTATTGTGATGGCTGATCAGTATATATGCTTGATCTATATGCTACTGTTCTTGTTAGTAAAGTGAGAGTAACTTTTGGTAGTTGAAAGTTGGTGTGAAGTTTATGAATATGCTTTTTCATAACTGATTCAGACATTTGGATAAACACAATTCTACACAACACCACTGTTGTCCTGATTTACTGTTCAGTATGTTAGGCATTGTCGCCTACAGCATTATAAACTAAAACTGTCAAAGTCCACAGTTTGTGTATACTGTAAAAATATAGATTTTGAATTATTCAGTGTGTTCTAAACCTAATTAATTTTGTGAGAAATGCCATACTCATCAGACACTATTTCAGACTGACATTTACCTTTACCTTCACCTTTACCAGCATATCCTGACTATTATACGATGTGGTCTATGATACAAAAAAATGTAAACAATGTCTAAACATGAGAATCCTTCTCTGTAAATCCTACAAATCCCTAACAGGCAGAAATTGTCCTGATTCATAGGGGATCCTTAATGCCTGTATTTTCCAGCTCACATGTGTTTTAGAGTTGTATTCCTGACTATGCTGTTGGCTGATGAGAGGGAGTGTTATCTCTAAGCTCTCAGTAAACCAGAGGAATCATCGGTTAATGTGAGTAATCAGGTCCAGACAACGGGCCACGTGTCTCCGGGTCGTATCACAGACTTTGCAGTCCTGGACCAGGATTATTTTACCAACCAACCTCACTTTCCCTTCTGATTTATAGACATGGATTTAATTATACGCTTTTTACACATGAGCAATTTGTCAAGTACAATACAGATATTATAATTAATTTTGGCTTGAACATAGGTAGGTATGACTCCAAGTGGCGTGTTTTTATTATTTTATGTTAACCCTTAAAGAAACCAGGATAAAATGTTAAAAATGTCACATACAAGAAATACAAATCTGACAGTGACGACAGTGGTAGATTATAGAAAAAAAGACTGAATTGTGTCGCTGTGATACCAGGATTATTTGAATGCGAGGAGCTCTGGAAGACATTTCTGTCTTAATCCTTTCTCTAGCTCTTTTGATTTTTTCCAGCTGGAAAAGTGCTGGGATCTCTGCTTCTGTTACATGAATGTCAGAGATACCAAATGTTATCTCACGCTGTGTCTCATGGGCTTCTTTTAAATATCATTTATTTTGCTTCATAGTACAAACTACACATATAGAAATGTAATTTAGAATTTTTTTTATGGTTCAGTGTGGAAATTGTTGGCCATATACACTGTACACAATTAATTAAAACTCACTTAATTTAATAAACAACAGCAGAATCACTAGGGTAATATTGCTACATAATAGTTATCCTTATCATAATCATTTTGATAATCATGACTTGCTTGTTGGCTTAAATCCAAGGTTACTTCATCTACTGTATATGCCAACGGAAATATACAGCCCATGTTGCATATACTGTAGGCCATTCAGTAAACATGGGATTATATGCCCAGCCAGGATCATTCATGACAGACACACACACACACACACACACACACACACACACACACACACACACACACCCACACACACACACACA
>JAUZSV010356077.1:0-11418 GCA_034780495.1 Parotocinclus cesarpintoi | reverse complement strand
AAAGGCTGTGAATACTTATGTAAATATGATTTCTTTGTTTTTTAATTTTAATACATTTTCAAAACTCTCAAGAAAACCTTTTTCACATGGTCATAATAGGGTATTTTGTGTAGAATTTTTAGGAAAAACATTAATTTAATACAATCTGGAATAAGGCTGTAACGTTACAAAATGTGGAAAAAGTAAAGCGCTGTGAATACTTTCCGGATGCACTGTACATTGAGTCTTAGTATGAGTTCAAAGCTGAAAATGCTGAAACATCTACTTTTGAAATGCTTTTCTTTATCAGACAACTTCAAGCCCTCACTGACCTGACCACAGCACTTGAGCTAGTAGAATAGGGCTCTGTTAGATCCTGGCCAGTTTTGGTGCCCCTCAACCTTGGCCAGTATCAACAGGACATTTTAGGAAAACATGAAGTGGTCCATTGTGTACAACAGCTGCAGCCTGATCTATGCCAGTGATGCTTAGGCCTGTTGCTTAAAACAAGCAACTTTGTACTGGTGTAACAAATTATTCACAATATGATTCACATTTTAACCTATTACTCTATTATTTACATATTATTTAAATAATAACATATTAATATAATATAATATAATATAATATAATATAATATAATATAATACAATATATATATATAATTATTATTTGCATGGCATATGCATTTGCTTTTCACAGACATACTGAAGTTATGTATTTTAATCTTAATTTATCATATTTCTCATGGACATTGGGACATCCAGCAGGGTTACTGCATTTATTTGCCCATACCGTGCACCTGTAGTTAAATTGTCTTATTTAAGTGAATCTTCTATTAATTGGTTGATTTATTCAGCTATTTTAGTGGGCAGTGCACCTATTAAAGAAGAAAGACATAGGAACTTCCTAGCTAAAATGCACACTTGAACAGTTGTTCATTTATCACAAGTCATATCATCATCATAGAGTTGAACAAGGTTATCACACATTTCTTTATGCTGTTCAGGCCTTCTTGAGAGGGCAGATTGCACCTTCTTGTTCACCCTCCTCATACAGAGGTACATGTAATGGCTGGGTCATGTCTCACACATGACAGATGGGTGAAACAAGGCCATCTCTTTGGAGAGCTGGCATCCGGAATGAGGCCAATAGATGATCCCAACTGTGTTACAAGGACATCTGCAAGCGTGACCTGAATGTACTCTCCAGCAAAGCAAATTCCTGGCAGTCGATCGCAACAGACCTGAACGTCTGGAAGCAGGTGGTAAAGAAAAGTCTTGTCAGGTTTAGGACCACCAAAAAAAGAACGCACTAGAAAACGTTCCCATGATACCAGACCTTCCTCCCGCTTTCAGCTGTACACGGCAGATGATGCTAAAATCCATCAGGGTTGCAAATGATCCCCAATGGCTGACAGCTGCCTATTAATGGCTAGTGTTCACCTCAGAGAAGTCATTTTATTTTAACTTGTCATTAATGTTATCATCACTGTTGTTCCACCGCTTGCTTGTGACATTAATGGATATTAGTAATAAACCCATTAATGATAATGAGGCCTCTTGATTCCAAATTAATGTTCTTAATGTCAGTAATGTCATTATTTTCATAATTGTCAAAATATTGTCAAAGGTCTTTATTGTCATAACATAATGGACTGTATTTGTGTACATTTGGGCAAAATTAGGATAAGTGCAACAGAAGGACAAAAGCATTTTGTGGGTGTCACATTCAGAAACCATATTTTGACAATTACCTGACTTGACTGACTTCAGATATAGTTAGACTGTCACTGCAATATGAAAAAAAGCTAATTTTGCTTTATATAGTGGAAACTTTTGAGCACTTCTTGCCACCTGCAGTCAAGTTTGTCTTTTCCCTTCTTGCAAAGTAAAGAGATAGATACCTGGAATATTGTTTTCTTTCAATACTTTTTTTCTTCTACTCGAGAAAACAATAAGCTCGGAATTTGTAGATGATGCCGTGGACATGTAATAGTAATTATGCTTTTACTTTTAACTAAATTAAGTTATGGACAATGCAATCGATCAATTCCATCTGTTTATACTTTATATACAAAACAGTAGTCTATTGTTGAATAAACCTGGTGTTCATAAGAATATGAACAATTATTGGGAGAAGAAATGCTCATGAAAAATTCCTCTTGGTTAAGTCAAACCACAGCCCTACAATAAAAAAGTAATGGCTATAGCCATTATTTTTTTTGGCAACCGATGTAATTGTAGATTAATGCCAAAGCTAAGGTCATGAATGTCTAGACTACGTACACAACAAATGGGTGTTTTTAAAAATGTCTTGTCATAACAGTTTGGAGCTTATACACACATCAGTCTGAGTGGTGTCTGAAACAGCCTGACAGCAATAATAATAATAATACTGTATATCACCACGTCTATGTTAAATACATAGCCTGGACAAAAACAATCACTGTTTACACTTTTAAGCTTTGATTGAATGGTTAGGGATTTATACAGGGATTAATACTTTTCAGCTGGCATCAAATCTTTTAACCCTAAATAATGCAGTGAATTGCTACTTATTTCTGAAACAGCCATTGTTGGGATTATGCTGCGGTTGTGGAAAAGATAGTACTGTGTTTCAGAAGGGTCAATTTATTGGCTTGCATCAAGCACAAAAAACAAGTAAGGAAATTGCAGAAATGACTGAAATTGAGTTAAGAACTGTCCAACGTATTATTAAAATCTGGAAGTGAAGTGGTGAGCCCTTTACTTTGCGGTGTGGTCAGAAAAAAAAAAAGTGTGGTCAGAAAAAAACCTAAATGACCATGACTGGAGATCACTTAAACAATTGGTCAAATCATAAAAAAAATTGACAGTGGAACTAATTTCTATGCATAATTGTCAACGTAAGAGCTTTTTTATTTGCACAATTCAATAAGAACATTTTGAATGAAAAAAACTCATATCCTTTTAATTAAAGAAAGCAGACAGCTGCAATTAGGATGACCAATTATGAAATAAATCCTAAAAAAAAGACTGGTAATAATTAAAGGTAAATCATCTCTTAGGGGTTGTGTCTAACTTAGGAATTAACATTCTCCAAAACGCCACCCTGTGTGTTATTTACTGCTTTTAATGTTGTGGATAATCAATGTATATAGTTCATGCCTGAAGAATTCAGTAAATTACTGACTAATTGTAATTTACTTACATTTGATGTGTTCAGGTGATGTTTCTTCACCTCAATCCTTCCTTTCTGATCTCAGGCAGATATTGAGATTAGTTCAAACATGTTGTACTGTAAGTGACTTAAGTGATGTTCTTATTTGTAAAAGACTGCATGTACAAGTCATGATATATGAAGGGTCTACCTTGCATATAGAAGGTGCATTCAGTCTTTCGGGTTGGTAATTACAATGTTTGTGTGGATCAAAACATGGGTATAATGCAAACTTAAATCGAATATGATGTTCTCAAATAGAATTGCTGTAGCACCCTCTGTGTGGGTTTGTCTCTGTGCCAACCTGCTTTGTGTATTTTATTTCCTATGGCTACATTTGCACAAATGTATGTGAATAAAAAAAAGTATAAAGTCTGCATTAGGGAGACTCATATCCTTTATATAGTGGTATTACCTCACAACTCGTCAAATTCGGTTCCTGATGCGTTCGGATCTAGATACATTTGCTCGGTAATTAGTACACTTGCTTAAACACGTATGAGTTGAGCTGCACAACTCGTTTTAGCTGAAACCTGTTTCACACTTCCTGATTCTCAGTTCAGTACACAGTTATTCAGTTGTTTAGATTCATATTAACCACTGTGTTTATAGTGTTAGCAGTTAGCATTAGCAGCTATCCCCTGAATTCACCAACAGAGTAAGGTTTTTCTTTTTACTTTTGACTTTCAATACATTACTCACTAAATTACATTGGATTTGTCAACACTTTATTATGATTTATTATGATTTTCATTAGAAAGCCTTTATATTGCTCACAAAATTAGGGGATATTACATTTTGGGATAGTTCATTTTGGGGCATCCCCTAATTTTTGTGGACCGTATATTGCCAAAGTGCACAATCTACAGCAGTTTTTTATACTCCATTTTAGTGTGTTCAGAATATGGCAAAAGAAAATAAATAAAAAAACATAATAGCTTGCATTAGATACATAGTTTTATTAATACCTGACACGTATTTTAAAAACACACTAGTACGGCAGTGCATTGGGTCAGTAAGAGACGGCATTAAGTTAAAAAGCCAGCGTTTTTGTTAATGTTAATAAAAATATAAACTATATTTATGGATATTTAAATTAAAAAAGAATAATATCTGTACACACAATCCACTTTATTAGGCATGCCTACTTGCAGTGACTCTGGCGTGGTGGTCTGTTAGTGTGTGGATCAAATAGAACAATGCTGCTGGAATATTTAAACACCTCAGTGTCACTGCTAGAATGAAAACAATCCAGCAGCCAAAAATGTCCAGCCACCAGCATTCTGTAAGAGCTGATGAAGGAACAGAGGATAACTAACACAAACTACACCACAACAAATGAGCTACTCTCTCTGACTTTACATCAATGAAATGTGTCTTATAGAGTGCACAGTGAACACACACTAGTGAAACACCACCATGTCACTGTCACTGTTGGACTGTGGTGGCCTAGTGGCTATGGTACTGGACTCTGGACCAGAAAGTCCAGGGTTCAAACCCCACCGCTGCCAATCTACCACAGTTGGGTCCCTGAGCAAGGCGCTTAACCCATCATTGCTTGGTTGAAAGATTGTATTAATTGTACGTCGCTCTGGATAAGGGCATTTGCTAAATAAAATAAATGTATATGTAAATGGAACAGCAGTGCTGAAAATGACCCACATCACAAATAGGGTCATATGCTGGTCCTGTAGGTCCTGACCATTAGAGAACAGAGTAAAGGCACCACTCAAGGCAGTTATGTTTACATTGGTCACAGTTGTAGTTACATCCTATTGTCTGATTGGGGTGTCTTGAATAATAACAAAAACAACAACATATTACCCATTATCTACTAATTAATTCAAATGAAGAAGGTAGGGCAAAACCATTTTTCATATTCTTTCATAGGATAATGTCAGTCTCTGATATTATTATGTGTACATACCACACTACACAAAAACAGTTTGTGCAATGGTACATGTGCTGCATGAATCCACTGACTCACATCATCAAGTAACTTGCCCTCTACCCGTAGCTCCCAAGATGCAATGCTGCCATCTGAGTCCTCTGCATCAGGTTTGGCTGGGTTGAAGGTGTTCGAGATGTACAGCCTCAGTTTGCGTTTTTGCTGTGAATGAAAATCATTATTTAATGACTAGTTTACAGGACCAGTTGGAAAGTCAGCTTCAGCAACCTACGAGTTGGTAAACAGGCCCAACTGCAACATCTGTTGGCAAATGTGGCACAGGATACCATACAGAACCTCTCCATTAGCCAACTGTAATCTTGTATCCAGGCTAGAGGCTGGTAATAGCACATTCTTTTAATTGTACAGTTCTTCAATAAATATATGCTTTTCCTACCAATATTGTTATCACTTACATATTATATCATAATTACATTCACAGATATAAAGTTTCATTTGATTATAAAAACTCTTTCTTGGTGAGTTATCTTTTGTTAATTACTGTATTTTTGTACATTATTTAAAAAAACATGTCATTTTATTATTTCTTTCCATTATTGCTACATTTTTCCGGCATACTCCAACTTCCAACTTTAAAGCACAAAGTGCTTTTGTAATTCACTCTGGATAATGGTGTGGGCTAACAGCTGTAAATGTAAATACAAATGCAAGCCCATCTCGCATTTGCTAGGGGATTATGTCTATTTTTATCATCTGTAAAATGTGTTTACTAGATATAGTGAACCAGTGATGTTACATGCAAATTTATACTATTCCACCTCTAGTGTACAAATAGTATGAATACTGACCTTCATGGGCCTTTTTAGTGCTTCTTGGATGTCCACCCGTTTGCGCATTATGGTTTGGTCCAGTTTGCGCTCAAAAGCTAGCAGGTCCATATAAGCCTGTGATTCTGGTACTAGCTCCCGAATCTGAAATGGGAAGATAAATATCAGTGTGAAATTAAAAAAGGAATCAAATTCATCAGCAGCTATTTGTCAGATATTTAATATAACATATTAAGAGCAAAAGCAGAATCAATGATCTCACAAAGGTCTCACACAGCTGATATATGTCTTATGTGTTTAACTGAATACACCCAAAAAAGTTCTAATAAAATATCCGCTAATTTTTGTGAGCCATGTAAATGAGAGCAATCTGATATTAAATTAAATATAATACACAATATAATACACCTTAAATATAAATGTAATATATACATGTAAACATATTTAACTAACCTATTTAACAAAACCATTAATCACTAATATTACCTATGCATGTGCATTGCTCACCACACCACCACAACTCCTCCATGATACTTGACAGAGAGTATTAGGTAATTTTTAGAATAACCTTTATTTTAACATCTAAATTGAGTGTTTATTGAGTGTTACGGATTTTCAATTAATGGCATGACAATTATGTGTGGGTAAGTTTCCTGTCGTTTTTAAAGAACATAGATTTATCAAAGCAGCTGAGAAAAAGAGCTGCTGATGTTCATCAGGATGAAAAAGGTTACAAAAGCACAAAATAGTTTGGCCCCACCAATGCGCAGTAACACAAATTGTGTACAAACTGAAGAAATTCAAGATCTTTTAAACACCATTGTCAGTCCAGACTTGAAGTGAACACGGAAATGTTCACTGCTTTGCGTCAGAGTTTCTTAGCATGTTTACACACAACTTTGCGTGTTTAATGTCTGCCAAGATTTTACAGCATCCCCTACAGTGCCACACATACAAGATGTTTGTTTGTACCAAAGCTTCAGTCCACACTGGGGACAGACCCATGGATTTAGACATTGCAGACATTTCTGTTTCTCTGTGTCTTAATGAGATAAATGTGATGTAGAGGAACAGAGAGTAAGTTTGAAGTAATTTGTGAACTAATAAATTTTTGTCCCTGCCATATCTGAAGCAACAAGATTAGGAGTCATACCAACAACCACTATAGTGCTCACACACAAGATCAGATATTACAATAGTTGTAACAGTGTTTCCCCTTAATTACCAAGATGGTAATATTCTTATTTATCCTGCCACAGTTTCAGAACAAACAACAATACATGGTTTTGTTTTGCTACATTGCATCATTAGAGCATCTCTCACTACCAAGCTGCCTCCCTCTCCTCCCCTCTCCACTAAATGCACATGCTCTCTCACACCCTGCACTTGGGTTGCCACCTGGCTGCATCTGAGTTACAGGGCATTTTAAGGACATTACACTGTTTGATTAATAAATTGATTTTACATTATCCCTTGCAGTTATGCACTAGCAATAATTCAGTAAATTCAGTAAGGCAGAAGTTATCATTAATAATTAACATTAATATAAACTTAGCTTAGTCAGGAAAAGTTAACATCAGTGTGCCTGATTCTAATCTGCGTGCTTTAAAACTCAATTTCCATCTAGTAGTGAATGAACAAGAGTCAAGGGTCCATGGTAGGAGCAACCCTAGACAGAGCATTGTAAGACACATACACTTACACCCTCACATACACACACATACATTTAGGGCACTTTTGGAAACACCAAGTAACCTAACACGTCTTCGGAATTTGGAAGGAAATCGGAGTACCCAGAGTAAAACCCCATGGACATGGAGTGAATATGCAATCTCCACACAGACTGCAGTCTGAAGTTGGGATCAAACCGGAGACACTAGAGCTGTGAGGTGACTACTGTGGTATTTCAGCCTGAAATGTGATTCTATGTCTATGCTTTTGCCACTGCCTGCTAAACATACAAGATGTCTCACATGTTTTATTTGTTTTTTTGCCGCTGAGGTAGAGGTGTACTGCTGTGTTAAATCCTGTTCTTTCCTGTAATCTCACTAGTCTTAATACACTGCTTACAAAAACCAAGGGATATTTCTGTTACGGAATAGGAGGAAGGACCTTCCAGGATGCTGGAATGGGGATCGAATGACGTTTAATAACAACTAGGTATAACCAAAAAAGCAGAGCAAAACACGCAGCTGTGGTGCATCCTGAGTGGGAATGGCACCTACCGCTGACGTGTGCGCGAGTTGGCGCTAATACACGCCGAAGCGCCAGAGGGCGGACGTGCGGTGAGCACAGTAAAGTGCTGATTTGGGACGCTTCCCAAATCGAGTGGCGCGGAGGAGCTACGGAACGCCAGGGGATGAGCCCAAGCGTGAGTGTGCTGAGAGCGCTGAAGAAGTCGTTCGGGGCACGTGCCAAACAGAGCAGCCAACCGAATGGAGTGACGCTAAGCGGTGCGGAGGAGTGAGACAAAGCCTTAGAAAACCCTGGTATTTCCCTGACCAGCTACGTTACCTCGGGGGTTTACCCCTTACTCATCCGTCGGCACTAATAGCCCCAGGATGTCACCCACTAAGCGTTGAAATCGGCCGCATACAAAAATTGAGATTGCTGGCGTCTACGAATTGTGTGTGGTGACGTGACGCAGTGCAATGCCAAGACCCGCAATTAAATAACGGAACCTCCAGGTGTTCATTATCACGTCGCAAATCAAAGACTGGATATAAACCACCTGACCGAATACTCTGTAACGGCACTCGATGAGGACGGCGACTCGCACAGGAGAGCAAGGTAGGACTCCTAACAATTTCTTAATGAATATGAAGAAGATCTCACAAGAAGTGCTGGACAATCTGATCCTGTCCATGCCCCATCACTGTCAGGGTGTTTTGGCAGTCTTGAGTGGCCATACATCCTACTGAACAGTCAATTTGTGGTACTCTCATCCAGTTTCACATGTTTCTGTTCTCCCCCATGAATATATCACTTACTACTCAATCACCATAACTGAGTTTGCATTTCATTTGACTTTTAAACTCAGACTTAAAAAAAAAATCAATTCTGATGATCTTGTTTAATTAAATACAATTAAATGCTTCTTTTTTAATCGCTTCATATTCATTTTAAAATATCCCCTAATTTTTGTGAGCAGTGTAGTAGATATAGAGAACCAAGTTAAAGGAGACATAATCATAATTAATAATACAGATCATTGAGAGGCAAAAGTATGTGAACAGTTGTTTTTAGTATCCAATGTGAATCCATTTAGCAGCAAAAACTTCAAAAAGCAATGTTGGTAACTGTTGACAATTCTTGCACATCATACCGCAGGAATTTTAGCCCAATCCTGAACATTTACATTGAACGGTCAGAGAGGTGGACAGGATCGCAGAAGACTAACTGACGGCACGAGGTTCCTTACACTTACACACTTATGGCACTTTAAAAGGTACTGATCAACCTAACACATGTCTTTGGACTGTGGTAGGAAACCGGAATAGACTCCACACAGAAAGGACCCAGACGACCCCACCCAGAGATTGAACCCAGGACCTTCTTGTTGTGAGGCAACGGTGCTACCTACTGAGCCACAATGCCCTCTCAAATTGCCCATTTCAAAACATTAACTTTAATATTCTTTAACCATTCTCTGTTAGAACAACATGTGCGCTTAAAGACATCTTGCTGCATGACTCCCGCTCTCTTGCGATTCAGTCCACAGGCAAGCGACCGGAGTTTCCTTTAGAATTTACTGAAATTATTCAGAATTCATTGTTTCATTTATAATGGCAAACCCAAAACATGATACTACCATCAACATGCTTCACAGACGGGATAAGGCTATAATGCTTTCTCAAGACATTACACTTCTTATTTAGTTAAAAAATGCTATTTTGGTCTCAGCAATCCTCAGCATTGTCTTCCTATAGCTGTCTAGCTTAGCAAAATGATCTTTCAAAAACTGCAGATGGACAGCAATGCTCTTTTTGAGTGCAGTGGCTTTTTCTTCAAACTAAAGCTATGCACACCAGTGGTATTCAGTGTTATCCTAATATTGAACTCATGAACACTGGCAACTGTAAGAGAGGCCTTTAGAGGCTTAGAAGTTATAGTGGGTTCATTGTGGACCATTATGTACCTTCTCCTTTAGCAATCTTCATTGGTTGACCACTCCTGGGGAGGATAACCGTGGACTTGCAATGCCTTCTTTTATACACATATACATTTATCTCACTATGGATTGGCGAAGTCCAAATTGATTTAATGGTTTAAAACCTTTTCCAGGTTGATGTGCATCAATATTTTCTGAGGCTGTTTATTCTTGAGGCTGTAAGTATTTTGACTCTGATAGATCCTTCTGTACGATGTTTATACAACAATGTGCACACTCACACCTGAATGACAGTCTTTGAAAACACCTAACTCATTTAATCTTTAAATTACCTGCTAATTCTTGAGGTAAACATATACTGCGCACAGAAATGATCACTATCGTCATCATTTTGAAATATCCTCTACTTTTGTGAGAAGTGTACTTTTGCCACTCATAGATATGTAATATTTAATCATTTTTTATAATAAATACATGACCAAGAATACCATATCCAAGGAAAGCACAAGGGTGCCTATCTGAGTGTTAGAACTGTTGACTATGGTATGCCAATAGTAAACCAACATAATCTTGTGGGGAGACACTATATACTATCACAAATCCACTGCTACTTAGCACACTATAATAAACAAACATAAGGATCACAAAAAAGTTAATTATCCATGGTACATAAATTGAATGCCAACAAGTCCCTACGTAGTTTAATTTTCACACACACATGCACACACACACACCCACAAACATCACAGATAAAAACAATAAAGACATTTTAACTCACCCGTTGTGGAAGAATCTTATCAGCCATTTTTCTCCTCTTGGTGCTACAGAAAAGACGGAGAAAGGAGAGACAAAAAATACAGAACAAGAAGAGGGGGTGAGATGTTGCTATGGAGACCAATAGTGTAGCACTCAGGACATCTGCTAAAATTCTGGGGTTGGCCCAGGATGCAAGAATGCTGGTGAATGTACGATTTTGCATGTGTGTGCGCATGAGTAATGATTCCAGCGTGGATGATGGCTGCCAAGATGGGCACAAGACATAAAGTAGATAGTAGGGCATCACTTGATCACTTCAAACCTTGGAACCTGGCAAACTGGTCGTAAATGGAACCTGTGCTGCGATTAGACGAGTGCTTATCACTTCAGTGATGTCTGCGCATTTGATTCATATATAAACATTAGGATCATTTTACCTCATAACTGCCAAGTGAAAAAATGTAACTCGCTGCATTACACATTAACCCTATCTCCCTCCTTTCCGTTTGTGGAGATCACTATGGCTGAACAGCAAAGCCACAGTAGCACTTAAAATTAAAAGATAACACTGGTCAACAAATTTTCAAAAGTTGTTTGTTTCTGAAATGAAATGAGTCATTCCCTAATGATTTTTA
>JAUZSV010355981.1:0-11418 GCA_034780495.1 Parotocinclus cesarpintoi | reverse complement strand
TTATTAAACCTTTATTTTGCGATTTACACGCATAGCGAACGTACAAACAAGAACTACTGTTTGTCAGAATATTTGGTCAGAATAAGCGGCTGGTCCCATTAACCGGTGGTCAAATTAACTGGAATCGACTGTATATTCCAGGTTGGGCTGCTTATCTAAATTATGTCTTATAAATTCATAAGGAAGCTATTCATTATGTTGACAAACTGTATATTTATGGTGATAAGTATTAGGTATAAATTTAACCGTGAAATGTTATGTACATACTGTATGTTATTTGCATTACATTTAATGCCAATACATTTAGTATTTATAATCTTTAATCTAATTGTTGTAAAATAAGCAAAATTTAGGACATAATTCAATAAAAGGACATTTAAAACCATCTGGTGTAGCGAATAAATTAATGTATTAGCCTATCATGAATAAACATAAATATTAGAATACACTTTCTGTATTTTGATAAGCTATAAACATTTATAATACTGTTACAGTTTTAAATATCGATAAATATGTTTTGCATCTGTATTTGTGCTTTGTTTGAAGGCTTGGATATTAAATATCGTGATAGTGAAAACTGACTTCATTTTTTACCCACAACACACACAAAACCTTACATTTCTAGAATAAATAAGAAGTTGTGAACTAAACATATAATATCGCATGTGAGCTTCCTCACCTCTGGCATATAGGTTGGAGAAATCAGTCTCTGTTTGATTGAAGCGTGGATTTTGTAAGGAGAGCTTCTGTGAGGTCTGCTCGTTTAATGAGACTACAATCCGGTCCTTTTCATTTACGTTGTTGTTCTTCTGAAGAAAACCTAAATTAACAAGCAGAGAGAACAGGGTTCCTTCCATTTCTATTTAGGCTTTAAGGAGACGTACAAAGTAGCTTGTGGATTAAGCCATAGCTAAGAAAAGGTTCGGCCCATGACATCAGTCAAGCAAAAACAAATGGGAACCGTTTAAGAGCCTCAATCTCCCTGAAGCCGATCAGAGACACCGAAGCCATCACACACTCCAGCGACCGCTGATTTACTGAGCCTGCACCTAATGATGCGTACGCTGCATTCGCCTTACTGATCTGCACTGCCTCAAAATAACCATTTCCCAAAACGAGATATGGTTTAAAGGAAAAAGTGCAGCCTATCTGCAATTACGCACTGGAAATCGACTAGTGATGATAAACTTAAAACGTTGAAAATTGTTTTAAATCTTTAGTAGTAAGACTACATTTCGAAACAATCACAAAAAAGTTGACCGGATTAGCTGTAGACCTATATAAAAAGTATAAAAGTGTTCTCTGACGTAACAATTTCGTGCATTTACGAAAAAGCTTTTTCAATTCAGAAAAGAAATTCGTGTTCAATTCATTCACGACGCACTGTTATTAAAAAAAAAAAAAAAGTTCTAAAATATGCTATATGCCTAATTTGGAATAAAATACAGTTTGGGATAACCGGCAATAAAAGTGGCACTTATGCAGGATTTATTTAAGAGGTTCTCCGCCCCTAGGCCCAACGTTTGCTTATCAGATGTTGCCTTAATCTTACAATTACAGTGCACAAAGAGCGAAACGTTATCTCAGTAAAACACGCGGACGCAGAGCATCACAGCCTCCTGATTAATAGATTGCATTAATTCTGCTGGACACTGAGATTAGAAGTAAATATGTATTTGTTTTATAGCCTATAGGAGTGACTGATGCAGCTATCTAAACTATGTATCTCACTTTATGGGATCTATCCAATATGTCTAATTCCAAAGAATGAAATAGCAATATATTTGTCCAATGCGTTTTAAAAAATGATTACCTGCTGTGCAATATGTGTATTATCGGTCATTCTCGATATATATTAACTATAGGCCAAATTACGTACCGTTGTTTGCATTTTAAACAGTTCAGATGCCTGACACAACCAGATGGGGGCGCCAAGCAATCAGCCCGATCATTCAAATCGAGTAAACCCATGTTAAAGTGATCTTCTGGTTTATCACTCCATCACATTAACGCAATGTGAGCTACATTCATCTCCACCATCTCAGAAGAAAATTGTTCACGTCTTATCTTTGTTAAACAGTTCAAACGCATTATAAAACAACAATGCTAGACTTTTGTCTGATTAAATATACAGTGGTAAAACTGCTATAAAATAATGCGCAAACCGGTCTGATTACTACAACGAGATGCTAATGAGTTGGAATTAATGCTATAAAACTGCATATTTGCTGCACATAACCTAATAAAATGCTCTCACCACATATCTTCATGCCAAGCTTCCTCGTACATCCATGTGCAACCCCACTCCAGTCATAACCTAAAAAGTGAAAAAGTGAGGAAATTAAGCCATTAATGAAAAAAACCCCCACATAGTTCACTTCTGTAAATGTAATATAACCAATAGTGTTTCTAAATATGGTCAGTTCAATAAACAGTGTTCTGTGCTGGACCATGACAAGTGTAGACCAAGTCGCCCATTTTACCAAAGCCATTGTCTCTCTCTGTTATCCAGACAATAGACCTGCAGGTTTTCCTTACACATGCTTGTCTTTGAGAAAGCACACAATCTGAGAAGGCATAGTATTTATTTCTTTCACAGATGCGCAAATGAAGCTAAATCCAAAATGTATTTTACTAGCAACTTAACCATGGGACTAATGTCACTGAATATATTTGAAAATGCAAGTTATGTAGATATAAATTAAGTTAGGTAGAAATCCTCCGCTTTAATTAAAATGTCTTGCTTTACTTGACATGTAAATGAAATGAAAATGTTGGGGTAATTTTTATAGCTCAACAAAGGACACAGATGTAGGTAGTTTGTAAATAAGACAGTGCTTGTTTTAAGCCACAGCTAACTATACTGCTCACAAAAAATAGGGGATGTTTCATTATGGGAGATTTCATTTTGAAGTATCCCCTGATTTTTATGAGCTGATTTTTGTAGAGGCGCCGATGTACGCATTTTATTAAAAAAAAAAACCCACATCTCTTCTTAGAGTTAAAGCTTTCTTTCTTCCTTTACAGACACAGTGATAATGCACCAGAGCGCAGCGAGCCATTTCAGCCAATTTAATGTCACCACAATTAGACCTGCTCTTCACTTAATTGTGCAGGCTATAACGGTGCCAGGAGCCCTGTTTTCTTTAAGACTAGGGAAAATGGAAAACAATATTATGCTATTAAGACAATTTAACCATATAATAATAATAATAATAATAATAATAATAATAATAATAATAATAATAATAATAATAATAATGCCGTATTTGTTTGGGGAGGGTGGTTTATTTATTATATATACTGCTCACAATAATTAGGGGTTATTTCAAAATGTATTTGTGAGCATTGTATGTATAAATTCCATGCTTAAATGCATACCTTAATATAAGTCGATATAAACTTCCAAACAGATAAAAAAAATCGAACCGACTATAGCCTGAGTAAAATAGCTACTAAACAATTTTACTGTCACTTACAGTCTTTACATTTAGCCCACGAAGACCTGGCAGGCTAAAGCGTGATCTTTGTAAAAGGATACAAATAGACAAAATGCTCAGTGGGTGTCTGTCTTCTTGAATTGTCCCCAGACGACGTTTTTAATTCTAACACTGAGTGAGCGTGATTTGCTGCACCTGAGGCTGTGACCAATGAGGGCAATTTCACCTCCATCATCACCCTCCCTACACCCCCTTTCCCAGGACAAGATTGACGACAGCAGCCACAAAGTAAATAGCCGGAGTGCAAGAGCGTTTTATGTGTGCGATGCACCTACTTGACGCAGGTGGCCGTAAATTTGTCGTGTTGGGGTTGGGCTCAGCGCCGCAGGAGGAAGAAGAGGAGGAGGAAGAAGCCGCCGACGCCGCCATCTCTCTAAAGGCACGGGACTGGAGACCTCAGACCAAAGTGCACCGTCACTGCTCTTTCTTTACTGGAGATAAACAGTCACATGCGCTGACAAAGGAAAAGAAAGTTTATTGTCAATTTTATACACCGCATTTTTCTGGACGAATGTTCACCAGTTTATATAGCCTATAATTTAGTCAGCACACAGACCACAACAGGATGGTTCGGGACATAAACTTTCAAATGGAAATAACGATCAATATTAGTCCCAAGATCATTCTCCAGCAGGGTTAACTGAGAAAACAGGTCAAAGTTTTCACACAAGTAAAGTGTACATGATTTAAATTTGAATAAAGTTAAAACTGTATTTACTTAAATGTGTACAACCAGAGTGTTTTGAGAACAGATCTAGCCATCTAGACATTTTGCTGGTGAGTTTATTAGGCTACGTCAGAAACACGTCTCATAAAACAAAATGTATGTGGATGAAACCAAATTTAAGACTGATTCACTGGTTTATGACGAACAAAGAGAGCATTAAAATTGAAATCGCCTGTTTTGAATTCATAAAACGCAACAAAAAACTAAATATGGCACCTGTTAGAGTAGCTATCGTTTAAGCTGCCATTAAAGCCATGCAGGTAATTCATGCAGTTACCTTGTAAAGCAAATCCAACTAGTGGCAAACAGCAGACAATCCAAAATAGCAGAGAAATAGATGTCAAGGGTAAAGCCAGGTGCGTTTTTACTTAGGTAAAAAACGACGAGAGAATAGCAGCAGCTTAAATCCCATTGATTTTGACCTGTGTAGATCTGCTGCTGTATGATCTTCTTTTATTCACCACCAGAATCGACTCTATTATTGGTGGTTCTGTCACTGCGCTACCTCCATTCAGAGCGCATCCCGACCAGAGTAAAATGCCCAACTACCTTGCTTTGTTCGCCAATGCCATCTGATAGGAAGCAGCTGAGATACTTTTACGATCTCTCTGGAGGAGTGGACTAAGATTTCGGAAGTTTGACCCAGTAGCAACACATTACATATTAGATTACACTACGCACATTACGCACGAGGCGGGGAGGGGTCTGGCAAATTACTGACCTTGATAGAAAAAAAAAACAAGGACAAGAACAGACAAAAGGTAAAAGAATATTGAACAAATACTATCTGTACACAGAAATACTAAATCAATAATATTACCAAGCGGATTAATGAGTCTAAATATTACTTACGACTTGCCTTCCGTAATTTTGTGCACAAATGTTAGTGTTTGTATATAGCTAATGTCTCAAGTATTGTACTAAATTTGAAAGGCAAAGTAAATTTAGTAGCTTGTGCCAGACTAATTGTGAGAAACAGTGGAAACAGTGTATTTACTTTATAAAAAAAAGCCACACGGTGGCAGTACGAAATCGGTTAAATAAACTTGTGCGGAAAACAAACGTACACGGTCGGTTCCTTACCTAACATAATTTTGACTTTCAATTAAACGTGGACTGATACAAAACAATAGACTATGTAAATATATAAAGATTTAAATATAATCAAGGACACATATTACAATATAAAACGATTCGTTTCGAATCAGACATATATATCCTAATAAAATATCAAATTAAACTATTCAGACTGTCAAAGAGTGGCGCTACAGCTCCGTTTTTCAGGACCTGGACAGCTACCTTAGGTAAAGCGATACTAAATGGCTCTCTATTAAACATACACCAGTCAGAAACAACATTAAAACAACAATGTCGGTGTTTAAGCAGGTAGGTCTATTTACTGTAATTTAACATCTACATAAATCACCCAGGTTCCCCCACAGATCGTTGCCCACAGCATCTCCCCCCCATTCCTTTGTCTTCTACCCACAGTTAACCCTGATGCCATTGCCAGGTAAAAAGTGCACATCATACGTGATGGAAATGGAAACGATGCTCATTAGACCAGATTACTTACTTTCATAGCTCCTAGGTCAACATGTTTTAAAAGTAGCATAGTAAGCATTCTGGGTAATCTGCATAGGTGACCGATACTCTGTGAGGACTACAGGTTTGGTTAAAATGGGACACGTTTCGTTAAGCTTTAGGTGTCAACACCCTTCTTTTGGTTTGTGGTTTGTAGCACCTTGTCCACTGACTAGGTACATCCCCCATCCCTTGTTGATTAGGAGATGCTCCAGACCAATCGTCTGGCCATAATTATTTGTCCCTTGTTTAAGTTTGCATATGCCTTTATTTATAAATATTTATTCCAATTCCAACATGTGGACTAAGAGAACAGATTGTTTACGTACAGTGTAATATATCTCTGAGCTTTTCAAGTGCTGTTGTAAAAAGATATTTAACGTTGTTTTTGTTTTGTTTGAGTGTGCTTTCAATGTTTTGGAAGTACAGTTAATTATTGTCCTATACTGTGTTGTGCAATTATTTACTAATTAAAGGCACAAAACAAGGAACCAGTGTGACAGAACATATCAGGTGCACAGTGATTCTTTGTGATTAGCACTACCTTGTGTTGTGGGTTATTGGCATATTTTTTCGTAATTTAAATCATCTAACAAAAACGCCTAAAATAATATGTGTATTGAGGTGATAGATTTTTATGTTTTGAGTTCATACTAATTGATAGCAGGCGTGCTTCGTCCGTTAAAAAATATTTATTGCAGATACACAAATCACCGCTAGATGGAGTTGGGTAACAGTCTGTTATGGTCACCATGAATTAAACGGGCAACATTTTTTTCAGTTAGCATTTATAACAATTGCATTCAAATTAATACAATTTTTAATTGTTGTAACAGAGTAACAAAGCACAAATACATTACCAAATTGTGTGGAATATGCCTCCAGCAAGTGATTACTTTTCATCAGTTTGCTTCAGTAAGTGAGTTCAGGTAGTTTGATGTGATTAGCTGGATCAGCCACAGCATTTAAGTTTTCACCCCAGAAAACTATGAGGCCTAATGTTTCAGGTGACTGTCCTAATCGGTTTTAAAGGATTTTTATTGTTACTTCAATACAATTTAAAATTCATACCATAAGTACTCATATCATTAATACAAAATGAATCAGCTCTACTGGCTGACCATATCACTGAGTTCAAGAGCATAGTACAATTCAAAATATTCACGATGTCATCTATTAAAATGTCATTATTGAATTAATAAGAAAACCCAGGAAAAATCTGCTGTGAAATTTGACAGCAGAACCATGAATTGGTCAAATTACCATTACAAAAATAATAAACCTTTAAACTTTATGGTAGAACTGTGAGAGTTCACATTAAAACTGTCAAGCAATGTACAGTTTTACTATGAAATCTCAGAGTATATTTTTCCTGGTGAGCTGGAGTCAGCTAACATTTAATGATTCAAATTATTAAAGAATTGCAATAATTGATAGTGAATAATTTCATCTGTTCTTCTCAGAGTAAATAAGGTTGATATTTAAGGTAATACTACTGATTATTAAGTCCTTAACAAAAAAAGGAGGAGTAAAGTTTAAACAATAAGTTAGATAGTTAGCACTGTATTTTAATAATTTCTACACTGCTCAAAAAAATAGGGGATATTTCTATTTACATTTTTGTGAGCAGTATAAGTGGAAATTTTAGGGAGAATTATCTGCTCTTACAATATTAGCCCCTTTTATTTATTTATATTAATTCTCAATGTGCGCTGTTTAGGTTAACATGAATTCTAACTAATGACTAGCATGAGGTACCATTGATTTCCCAGCTAGCTAATTGGAAAACTGTGAAACAGCAATCATAAAAAATAACACAATCTCATTACTGTGGACAATCTACAATTCAACAGAACATCTATTTTACTGTCTGTATACTGTCAATCCACTGCCTTTGACACTGGTTTTGCAACGTACATATAGTATAAAATTACAACAATTAACTATGTATAAATTTTTCTTCTTTTTCCTATGCGTTATTGTGATTGTGGTTGTGGGATACTTCAGAACCCATTGCAAAATTTATATGACATAGATGACTGTATCAATTAGGACTTGGAAGAGGTCGCTGTTGCAGCATGGGGAATGATTTCTTGTGTCATTTAGCATCCCTCAGACATGCTCAGTGAGGTGTTAGTCCAATGTTTACTGACATTTTTCCACATCATGTTACCTGCTTGGTTTGGCATGGCTTTATTGCTAATCATCTATAGAAATTTGGAAATCTATTACTTGGATTACCTATTACTTGCGGTTCCAAACGAGACTAGGAGGGACTAAACCGTGATGTGTAAAGCTTGAAGAATGCTGATTGGTCAGAGCAACCAGTGGCAAAATACAGACCCTCAGCAACTTGCCAGTTCTGAAATCTTTGTAGTTTATCAGATTTGAGGTGCTGTCTGGTCAACTTAATTTTATTTGTTAATAAACATTAATTCCCTATCAACACATTAAGAAAGTTGGTATTGGAACAATAGGGGAGCTAGTAATTAACTGACATAACTAAATAATTGTGGGATTTTAAACAGGTAATTGTAATAATGATTTGGTCCAAATCTTTATCCACTAATGGTGGAGTCTCTGGGGAGAAAAGATGAACAGATGATCTTCAATTTTCAACAAATACATGAAAACTATTGAAATGTCCAAAAAAAATGTTCCTCAGAGAAAGATGGAAGCGATTTGCATATTTATCCCTCTAGAATGCAAAATATCATTAAATGATTCAAGGAATCTGGAAGAATTTCAGGACCTAAGGGCCAAGGGGACAAGCTTAAGCTGAACAACTGTCATCTTTAATCCTTCATAGAGCACTGCATCAAGAGCCATCATTAAATAGCAGCTGATATAATTACATAGGCAAGGGATTACTGTGGCAAAATATTAAGTTTTACAATACAGAGTTACGCAACGGCACTTAAAACTTTACTCTGCAAAATGCACACTGTGTGCTCCTGACAAAAGACAAACTTGACCATAAAGACTGTTATCAGCAACAAGTGATGAAAAGAATTTTCATTAGAAACAACATTAGAAAGTTGTAAATGCCTTTCCGTCCCAACTTTAAGTTGACAAGACACCTTCTTAGTTCTTAAAATTGAAAAAAGTCACAGCAGGGAGAGTAGCTTTCTCATACCAAGCTATGGAATAAACTTTCCACTTTATTTAGAGACACTCTTCAATTTTTTAAGTCTAGGCTAAAAACATTCTTATTTACACAGGCTTTTGGTTAGATTTATACTGGGACGCATGGCTCAGGTTTGCTCTTACCTATTGTCTATGGTAACTTTGGGTACATCCCCTTCTAGCTATGCTGCTAAAGTTAGTGCGGCACCTCACATCAGTGATTGGTAATAGACTCCTAACCCATAATAACTACATTTTCTCTTTTCTCTCCAAGCTGATGTTCTGGTACCAGTTCCTTCACCTTAGCATCATTCTACTCGTCTTCATCAACAGAAACCAGTCCCACCATGCCAGAGTGCTGTATTATCTTCATCATTTAGTTATTAGGAGACAATGCACCGCCAATAACTTAGCACTGAGAATTTATCATAATAAATCTATTTAGTTATTTATTTAACATTTTATTACTAATTTTAATTTTATTATTTATTTAAATTGTATTGTTTACTTAATTTTACTATTACTACAACTTATTTATTTCAATTAACATCTAGGCCACCCAAGGAGGATGGATCCTTCCAATGTTTCTTCTTTCAATATTCAGGATGGTTTTCTTTTCCAGTCACCCTAGGCTTGCTCAATTTGGGATTGGCCTTTTAAGATAACATAATATATTAAAGTATAGTATAGTATAGTATTAAGACAATACAGCATTGTAAAAAGTTCTATAGAAACAAATTTGACTTTGACAACAGGAAATACATCAGGTTCATACTGTGTGCAACTAAATAAAAGTCAGAATGTGTGCTTTTTTATATGCGTTTTCGATACCGTTCCAACTTTTTTCAGATTTGGCTTTACAGTTATTGGAGTTAGTCATATCCTAACTAAATCTTAACATATCCTATGGGATATTAAATGAATGTGATATTTAATGAATACTAATTTTTACTGTTAAGGAATTTTAAGATCTAAACCTCACAATGAAAAGTGCTATATACACCAACCAGCTGTGACCCATCGAGACATGGACTTCCTGAGAACTTTAAAGGTGCATTGTGGTATCCGGCACCATGACATTAATAAAAAATGCTTTAAGTCATTTAACTTGTGAGTTGATGCATCCAAGCTTGTTTGGGTATTGGGAGATTCCCAATTTTTTCAAGACGTCATATTCCTTAAACCATTAATGAATAACTTTTGCAGTGTGGCAGAGTGCATTATCCTGGTGTAAGAGGCCACTACCATTAGGGAATACTGTTTTCATGAAGTGGTGTGCTTGGGCTGTAACTTTGTTTAGGTAGGTGGTATGTGTCAAATTAACATCCACATAAGTAACATCCCAGTGTTTCCCAGGAAATCGTTGTTAAAAACATCCATCTGTCAGCGTTATTCACTTCACTTGTCAATGTTTTTAATGCTATGGCTGATTGGTGTACAAGTGTTATTATAGCAAACAAATTTAAAACTTCTAAAAAAAAATATGATGAGATATAAACTCAGTTTGGAGGAGCAGTTATAAAAATAGAGTTAAATGTATGTTCCCTTTGGGACAGGATACTGGAAAGTAAGGACTATCCTGTTATTGTTATGCCAACGATTCTCATCTTCCTATAAAATTTGTGCAGTGACCATAATTTTTACAATTAAATAAAATTAAATTAGAAGTAAAAATGTTTTTACTATCGAACTGGAACAATATATTTTTTATTATATATATTAACAATATGAATATAAATAGCAATATATTTATCATGTTTATGACTCTGGGATAATTACCAGGGCCTTTATTTTATAAATTGCCTCAGACAATTATACTTAACCTAAACTCAAAACTTTAATAGTTAGTTAAGGAGGAACAAAGTGCATCCGCTGTATACCCATAAGTAATGTAGTCTAGAGTTTATGGCATCCTTGCTGAAGAATAGAAGAAAAGATTATATAAAAAGAACATTTTATGGAGTGGTTTATTTTCTTTGTGAAAATATGAGAGGAAGTTACATTTGGTTTATTCTAAGAAAAATGAAAACCCTTACAATATTTTAACAAAGCCACAATTTTGGAAGCCTATAAATTAAGATATTTTAGGAGTTTAGAGAGTCCTATGCTCTTGTCAATTACTAGTTTTGCAGGGGTATAATTATGAAGATATACAAAGGCCAGATCTCTTCATCTGACTCCACAGGATTTCCATAAAACTTTGGTCAGTAGACAATCACGAACAAAGTTTGGTCTTTCAATCACATAAACATTGCTATGGTTTGGATCTAAACTGCTCACAAAAATTAGGGGATATTAAAATGAATGTGAACAGGATCCCACAACAACTGCTGGACAATATGTTCCTGTCCCGTCAATTGTATTTGTATAGCACTTTTTACAATTGACATTGTCACAAAGCAGCTTTACATTGATACATGAACATGAAAATTGTCCCAAAATGGATTCTATTGTCCCTAATGAGCAAGCTAAATGGTGGCA
>JAUZSV010355878.1:0-11418 GCA_034780495.1 Parotocinclus cesarpintoi | reverse complement strand
ATATATATAGTCACAGGATTTTTCACACAGAGCATCAGTGACACTCACAGGCCAGACTGTGTACTACAACACGCTATACATGACCCAATCGCATGGACTACATGAATAGCCGAATGCATGCCAGAGACAAACGTCACCTGGTCGATTCGTCGAGTATTAGATGCATAACATTTCATTTGACAACAATTATTACAACAAAAGGACAGCATAAGCTGACAATAGTTTTAAGACACTGTAAAGAAGAATATTGGCATAAGTTCAGCATTTTCAAAAGAGCCTCCCTCCCCACCCAGAATATGTCTATGAAACAAGCAGTCAGAGGTTCAAGTGTCCATTCCAGGAAAGGAGGAGACAATTGTTTGACACACACTGACCTACACGGCACTGAAGCACAGTCCATGCAGCTAAATAAAACTTCTATTTAATTCCTATGACACACCTGCTATGCATTCCAGGTGAAAAGGACTATAAGGGTTTTCGTAAAACGAGTTCATCTAGTACACACTGAGCATGCACTACACAGCCTGTAGACATAAAAGCCTAAGTCTTGGCAGCAATGTTCCAGCTCTGACAATGGCACATCCATGATCCCAAGCTACCATATTTATCCTGTTCAGGCAGCTATGCTCATTCTCATCCTGCTGGAACATGCAGATCCCAATTATAATACAGGAAAATGAAGTTTATTTTTTTTGCTCACTATTCAATACACACATTGTCAATAAATGACTACATAAAACTCCTACGCATTTGGAAATATACAAATTAAAATGTGTTTTAGCAGGAAAGCATCTATTTCTATAACCCACAATGCTGAAATATATATTCAATGGCCACTATATTAGGTATACTATGCTAGTACTGGGTTGGATCCACTTTTGCCGTTAATTATTCGTTGCATAGGCTCAACAAAATGCAACAACATTCCCCATAGACTTTGGTCCATATTGGCATGACAGCATCACACATCTGCAGAGGACTTGGCTGCTTAACCACAATCCCAAATGTGCTCTTTTGGACTGAGATTTTGTGACTGTGGAGGCCATTAGTGGACTGTGAAAAGTCCCCATACCATTACATGACCACCAGCAGCCTGAGCTGTTGATACCTGTTTTTCATGCTTTCCATGTTGTATACATCAAATACTGACACCACCATTTGAATGCCACAGCAGCAATAAAGACTCATCAGCTCAGAAAAGAGTTTTCAAATCGCCTGTCGTAAATTTAAAAAAGCCCATGCAAATTGTCACTAGCCTATAGTAGCTTGTTCTCAGCTGACACCATTAGCACCCGATGTGCTATTGCTGTAGCCCATCTGCGTCAAGGTGCGAAGCATTGTGTGTTCAGAGATGCTCATGCTTTTATTTTTTAAATTACGGTTGCCTTGCTATCAGCTTGATCCAGCCTCACCATTTTCCTCTGACATCTGGCATTAACAAGACATTTAAAGATAATTTCTGTTCACTGGATTTTAAGCCATTCTCTTTAAACCACAGAGATTGCTGTGTGTGAAAATCCCTGCAGATCAACAGTTTCTAAACTAATGCTCAGTTTTAGCGACTTTATGTGATTGGCTGATTAGATGTTTGCGTTAAGGGGCAGCCTAATAAAATGTCCCATAAATATATATTACCTGCTCATTAGTTTATGCAACTCGCATGTTTTCTAACAAATCATGTTTGCTTGAAATAAGAACAATCCCGAATAAAGATAACAGCATCCAACCTGATGGACTTGTATTTCCACTTTCAGGGCCTCCTGTAATGTTTGTAATTCCATCATTGGTCCAGTTCCACAGCAAGTGAGTACCTGAAGAATATTAGCCTGTTAAAACAATCAGAGAGGACAATAAATAGTTAGGACATAAAACTTGACTAGTAAATCACTGTGTGCTGTGATTGGCCTAGCGGAGACTTTTGAAAGCTTGCAGCAACACCCTAAAAGCGACCATAGCACACTTTCTCATATACCATATTATACCAATAAAGACTTGAACAATGTTGGATTATGTATCTGTGAGTATCTGTCAAGACTAAAGACCCACTTCAAACAATTCTAGCTGTATAGCTGAAATAAAACAGGGTGAGTAGCAGGGTTGAGCAGTCTTGGAAAAAAAATAAAAAGGGAAGAAAGATTGATAAAGGGAAATGGATTGGGCTATGCACAGAGAATCACAATTACTGCACAGTAACATCTTCTGTGAAAGTGAGTCAGAGGGCATGCTTGCAGACGTTCTGTACCATTGATTTTGGTGAGGAAGGCACAGGGCCAAGAGAACAATTATAACTGGAGTTATTACAGGACTCACCAGCAGGCAATGAAACCAGTGTCCACTCACTCTTCAACTACCTGCGAAACACACACATAGACAAAGATATAGTGGAACAGTACAGAGTTCAAATTTCAGTTTATTGCTACTTCCGCCTGTGAGCTAGCATTTCTGACACCAAACAATTCTAGTGACTAAATTGGGAGGAACTATACGGCTAATTGTACCATTTCACTAGGGGATATTTTGTTTTGTGTACATTTACATGCATTCCAGGACCCTTTTTGGTTTGCGTTAATATCACCAGTAGAACCGCAAGCTGCATGATGCTTCATATCTCCTTCATTACATGTAGGTTTAGTAAAGCCGAAACTCCACAGTCAGTCCATTTAAAATGCTTGTTACCCTCAATACAGAGACTTGCATCAGAATCAATCATTATTTAAAAAAATGATGGAATATTACATCTGGTTCAAAAGTGTCTAATACATTACTGCACCTGATATTGTTACTACCTAAGGCACGTAAATTATAAATATCATTTTATTAAAAAAGCAGCATCCACAATCCTAGATATTTCTAGATCTTCAAAGACTACAAAAACATTGGCCCCTAAAGTTACTCTTGCCAATTCAGTAAGGCTAACAGTAGCCTTAATTATGAGCACCGAGTTTTTTTTATTTTATGTAAATACAGTGGATGACATGGGCATGTTTTCTTTTTAATGCCATGGGAACTGAATTTGACTACAAGGCATGCACGCAGTAGCAAAATAATTATAATAATTAAAAAATTGACAGTTTACTGTCAAATTACTGGCTTGTCTTCCAGTAGACAACAATAAAAAACATCCATCCAAATAGCCGAAAAAAAATGTTCAGTAACCTCAAGGTCAATTCAGTCTGAAAAGGACATAGTGAAACCGAAGTGGTTCTGTATTGAAGAGTGCTGCCAAATATTTATTATGTTACACTGCCCATGTTCAAATGTATTACATTTCCATCATGCTTCACTGTTAAATACAGACACTGCCTCACTGGTCCAGAGTACCTGCTGCCATTTTATTGCACCCCAGTCCTTCTGTTTTTGGGAATAGGTGAAGTCTTTCCTGAAGGAGAAAGACCTTTGAGAAGACTTCTCTGAGAGCTAAACATATTTACTTTATTGGATACCATTGTTCATAAATTATCATAATCCCCTATAATCTGTTTCCATATCACAAAATTAGCAAAAACTTGTTTGGTACAAAAAGTGTTAGGTATAATATTTTCAATCCAATGTTTTAACCGCACTTTTTTCTAGTCATAATCACTGTGGCAGCACCAGGGGACGATACCCTAACCGAAAAACTTTAGCTTACTTGACCATTTAAGTCCATTCAAACAAGTCCTTTATGATAAATGCAAGGCCAAAGCAGGTCCTGTGTCTATATTGGGTGGACCAGAGCAACAACATATAAAATAATACTAAGAAACACTACCGGAAAAAAAACAATGTTGTTATGACTTATTTAAAGAGATTTCATTCAGGACTTCCCATTAAAATATTCGTTCTAATAAACAAACCTATAATGTGAATTGTGTCAATCATATACTGTACCTACATTTTATTTCTAAATGGACAAATATACAATGCTGGACTAAACATTGTGTAAAACAATTCTGGTTCAATTTCCAGAAGTGAAGTATTTAAAACTAAATTTTAGTAGTTGCCCTTGTTATCGTACATTTCGGTTATCATCAAATTTTTGTCCTAACTGTTCATCGCCCCGTTTGCCCAAGTGACGCCACCCATGCGTTTGTCACTCATGTACTGCAAGGACCAGTGATATGTTTACTGTGTCTTTATGAGACCCTAAAATGGATTGCTCAGTTGCATTGTTGCACTCTGTGGTGGCAGAGAGCGTTGTGCTGAGCTACACATGATAGGATTACTACACCCAGCTCATTTAATTTATTTATTCTTTTCATTTCTGCAAGTAACGCCTCTGAGCTTAAATTCATGTATGAACGTCTAGAAAAACTAAACATAATAAAATATTGATTATGAGTAATTATGCTATGCCTGAGAAATGAATGCATTGTTTATAACAAATTGTATAATACATTTTTTAACTGAGTACAGTAAAAGCAGCAGTGCCATTAGTGCAAAAATAAGCACCAAACATATAAGAGTATTTATAACTAAATTTAGTATTCACAGGTTAATTATTTCATGACATTAAAGATGAAATGTGCCCATACATCGGCTCTTCTTTTTCTCCCTGCTGACATTATCTAGATAACTTAAGTTAAATCAGGAATAACGACAGTTCACAAAGCTAGTATGGTCTTCCCGGGATTTAGATCAAATTTGTGCGTTTGATTGGATAGCTACCCGGCTTATCCCGCCTCTCCATATATATCGAAGTAGTTATGATTGGATGTTTTCCAACTTGTCCCTGCCTTTCACAAAGTTAATTCAGTTCTGATTGGACATCACCTATGCCGAACATGTTTTTTTTTTATTTACTTGTTTTTATTCGTTGACGAAAGTGTCAATTCCGTCATAGTTTTAATCGTTTTAAGTAGCTTTTCTTTAGTTATCGTTTAGTTTTCGTCATGAAGAAAAGGTTCGTTGACAAAAACTGATGGAAATAGATTGTCAACGAAATTAACACTGCTTGCAAGTTTATTATGGTCACTGTAGTAAATAAATGAGTAGTAAAGTATCCACAAACATGAGTACGAGTCTCCATCTTTTCCTCGTGCTTATATTTCACATGCCAAGATTCACTGTTGTCTGAGTTGGAGTGGAACCCTAAAGAGGTGACGACTCCAAGTGTTACACCAATTGTCTTTCATTCTGGCTTTGTTTTTTTGCCAAGTGAGCATCCCAAACATTTCCATCGTTGTCCAGTGTTTTGTGTGCTTGTTTATTAAGTGTGAGTGCTAAATACAAGTAAGTGATTACTGTAGAAATGTTTGTATTTACTCCTCATTGTTTTCTTTATGTAAAACTGTAGCTGTTCTCTCTAAAATGTTTTTTTGTTAATTTTTTGGAACGTCTGGAATGGATGAATTTATTATTAATTAACAAATCAATTAAATGATAAATACCGAGGTTCCACTGATATCCACTAAGCCACCGTGCATACCTAAATGACGGACTTATGCTGTGGTTGTGGGTGTGCAACATTGATTGGCTGTTAAGGTGACCATCATCAGAGTTAAAAGACATATTTTTATTACCTCTTATAATTCATTATATATTTTTACGATTTTTACTCTGATGCGTTGCTAAAGCAAATGGACGTTGTACCTGAATAGTTCCTTTTTTTTTGTTTGTTTTTTTGTGCGAGTGTATGCTGAATTGTGGTGTTTAATGTGCAGGTGTATTTGTGGTGTTTTGAAGAACAAACCAAGGATCCTGGTCACCCACCAGCTGCAATACCTCAAAGAAGCTGATCGTATCCTAGTTTTAAAAGAGGTTTGTGTTCCAAGATGTTCTTTCCCACATTTCTTTCATGCAATACTACTCAGGAACACTTTGTTGTGTACTTAATCCCAATAGTAATAGGGCACACCGATAAAAGCTCGGCAGATCTTGGAGTCGATCCCTTCTGGTTTTTAGTTCAATGCTTTTTTTCTACCAGGCTACCACAATCCCAATGGGTTATAGTTTTAAAAACATGGCTAGCCAAACTTGGCATTCTTCTCAGGTGGACAGTAGCAATGGCTCGACTGGTGGCTCCAGAGATCATGAGACAGTTCAGACTAGAGAAATTGCGTTTCTTCAGGTCGGGATCATTTCACTCCTGCTTTTTCTTGGTCATGCATCACACATATTTAGACAAAGGGTTAGTGGGAGGAAGGAGGGTAGACAATGTATTTGATTTTTATCCTACTCTAGGCTAAAGTTATGGACATTTTTCATTTCTGACAAATTTTTTTTTCAATAAATGTTAATAGGTGTAAAGTTACGCAAAAATGTGACCATGTGCATCATAGAGACTGAAGATTTCACATTCTGTTTGTTATGCCATCTAATGCAGTTGCATTTTCTCAACACATTAAACCCAGTCATTGATCATGCTCCTATTCATATTTTAAATACCTTCTTTTCACCTTCATTTCTTTTAATTAAAGGGGACTAAAGATTATTTTTGTTTTTATTTTTATATCAAAAAAGTACAATTTGAATTGGTATTCTTCAAACATAAAAATTAAAATGTAAACCTCTTTCAAGTCATTTCTTTTACTTTCGGGGTTTAGGGTTTTTCTAAAGCTTACTCAAAAATGTGCATTGTTTACAGTGCAGAAATAAAAAAAAATTGTAAGAATATGTTATCATGAGCTCAGTAGTGTGAATCCTGTCGAATCATGAGCAAAGTGCATCATTACACCCCTAATAAATATTATTTTAAATGGAACATTTGTTCATGTTTGTTTCACATTGTTTCATGTTTTCTTGGTCTGGAATAGGGCCTATCTCAGAGAGCACAGTTTGAAGGCATAAGCTTGCCTTTGATAAAACGGCAAGTTAAAATTTCATGTTTCATTTCAATATTTTTTGTCTGTCTCTCTTTAGGGTTGCATGGTGGCACAGGGCACATACACTGAGCTTCTCAGTTCTGGTGTAGACTTTGCCTCCTTGTTAAAGAAGGATGAGGCAGAGGAGCAAACAGGAGGGACCATAGAGGCGCCTCGCAGACGAACCTTCTCACAAAACTCTGTTAATTCAGGCACCTCCTCAATCCTGTCTGATGAGGCAGAGCAGCTTCCAGTAAGAGGCCTAATAATTCAGCTCATATACCTGTATTGCCATCTGGTGGTAATTTCTGATTTGAATTGTGCTGCGACTTCTTCCTTAGTGAGCACTATCCTAATAGTTACAAATGGTGAATTTTTAAGTCAAAAGACCAGTCTCCCCATCCACTTGGTACACAGTAAGTAGAAATTATAGTTGGTTAGCTAAAAGAGGTCAACATTTTTGAGAAGAATTTGTGCAGTTCCCAACCCAGTGTATAAACCTGTTTGAATTTGTGTGGCACCACAGAAATGACAAAAGGACAAGGCTTTTTTGACATCGGAGTAATTTACCCCCTCTATTTTATTACAGAAATGCCCTTTTTAAAATGAATATTAAAATTTTAAGTTCACATTATATATTTCTGTGAGATAATAGGCTGGCCTCAAAGTAGAAATCCGATTACTGTATGTCCTGGGTCATGTAAACCTGGCGGAGTCCCATTAATCTGATTACTCAAGTGCATGCATGCATACTGCTTGAACGGATTACTGACAAAATCGGATTTTCTGCAGTTAGCGGATTATTAAGTGCATATAATTGAAAAAAGGAACTCTTACAATGGCCTGTATTTACTATAATTATCATCGTATTCACTTGCTATAGTGACTGTAATCGTGAGTGCTGGGAAATGTAGTCAGTAAAATGGCATGATTGCTTAATTATCAGCTTTGTTTTTCCCTTTCGATACTTTATTCCATAAATGACCTATTATAAAAAAATAAGCTTTATGGTAATAAAGTTTGTAGTAAGTATGATCATTCTGATGACAAATATTTATCAGTAAGAAATTGGCGGTGCGTCTCACAGGCGGGCAAGTGGCAGGTTTAAACGCCTTGGTTTCTGGTAAATTCAACTTATTCAAAGTAACCCCATTATAAATGGGGGTGACCTGTATATGTTATAGGTAATTTTATTATCTAACCACTGCCATAAAGCAAATGGACGTTAAATGCACATAGCTTCTCTTGCCATTAGGTAGATGGTCAAAATTAACTTTCTAGTTGGCTCTTTCAGGGATTAATCACTTGAAGCAATGGTGAAAGCATTGACCCTTGAATTGTCAAGTGGGTGACCAACTGTGCTTGAAGGAGCACACCAATCACACACCAGTAACCTAACCGAAATAACAGTTCCATCTGTCATTGCAATAGCTAAGTAGCAGACTCTCCCTCCCAGCTGGGGTGTAAAGGCTTATAGCTTGATAAGAAGTGACGTGTGCAGTCTAAAACTCCTGTCAAGTTCAGCCACACTGTCCTGAATGAAGTGACACACTTGACTGAAGCACTCACGGCAGCACACTTTCTACAGTAAATAATGCTGCTAATTTAGTTTGAACAAAGAAATTCCCTATACTTAAAAAAATATAAAAAGTTAGGCTTACGGTTTTTAGAGGTCACAATGATAGAAAGTTGAACATGTTTGGTGCAATGCTTTATGTGCAAGTTGGAATGGATGCATATACATAAAGGAAATAATAATATAAAATTATATATAATGTATACGTGAGCCAGAAAAGAAATCATATATAGTTTATTGTGGTTAATGGGACCACATCAGGACGTGATCGTCTTGGTCCTAATAACCGGCTGGTCCGATTAAACTAACATGCCCTATGTTACAAGACGGGACGTGCTATGTAAAATAATAAATGTTTATTAAACCTTTATTGTGCGATTTACACACATAGCGAATGTACAAACAAGAACTACTGTTGCTTACAAAATTTGTTCATTAAAAAATAAATTTGCAAACAAGTTTTTCGAAACAATCTACAACACAATGTATAGGTACTCAGCATGTAAAACATAATACTGTAAAAAAAACGTAAAAGTTCTTACTAAATTCCAGTCAACATTTGAAGAACTTATCCAGTGTGATTTGACTAAGTGGCGACTTGTGGTTTGGTTTTTTTTTAGTAGTAAATGGAAATGTTAGGCAAAGACCTGTAGGTGGCAGCAAAGGGGAGAAACTCAGGAGTTTTCGTGTGGAGACAAGAGTTTCTTCACAGAAATTACATGTACGTTACTGTACACGTTCTTCGGTCTGATTAAGCGGAATTTTGGTCCAAATAAGTGAATAACAATTTGGCAATGTTTTAAACCTCAATGTGTCAACGCACTAAACTAGCATTGGTTATTGAGCACGCTGTGAGTTTATAATGGAAAGAGTGTGGTAAAATCAAAGAAAGATGATTTGCATCGTAGCTAACATTCTAGCATATCAGTTGAATGTTACACTCCACAAACCTATCCTGCTCCAGGTATTCAGGTCTGGTCTGGTCTGTGTTTCGTTCTTCCAGCCTAACCCTGCTGCTCAAGACCCACAAAGAACAGTTTCTGTTGTCTACTGACATGATTTGGGGTGTCATTGTGGGATTTTTGACCAAGTAACATGGTTATAAATAGGCTTGCAATGCCCGTTTGTATCTATAAGTCGATTAATTTATGAATCCTGAACATTAAAGCATTCCCTGAGTTTAGACCTGTTTAAAATTAAACATGAAGCAACAAATGATTTTGGGAGTAATTTATTTCAGTTCATACAACATAGAACGTCCTTGGGAAATCCTTTTCACCATATTTCCTATCATGTCAGTGATATTTGTGGGATTTTTTTGTGATAAGTAAACCATTTTATCTACCCATCCACTAATGTGATATAACCACGCATATGCCTGTTTGCTGCAGTGCTCCGAAGCTCATCATGCTGCATTTCTTCTGCTGCTATAATCTCATCTGCTCTGTTAAATTATAACCAAATTTTGAACTGCATTTCTTATTAAAAACAAACATTACTTACATTACTTTTATTCCGTTTTACAGGTGGACGAGTAAAAACGTGGAAAAGAAGATGGTTCATTTTGACAGATAACTGTCTTTATTACTTTGAATATACCACAGTATGTGACTCAAAAATGACCACATTTTTTTGTGGTTTATTAAGTAGGTTACTCAATTTGATCTCTAACTTATTCGTTTGTATCTTAGGACAAAGAGCCCAGAGGGATCATTCCCCTGGAAAATCTCAGCATTAGGGAAGTTGAAGATTCAAAGAAGCCGGTAGGTTTTCTCTTCTTTTATATATAGCACTCCTACAGGTGTTTTGGAGTAATAGGCATTGGGGAGTAGAGGGAATGCTGAGAACATGGAGGTGATGTGAGTTGATTTGCTCTCTGAAAAGTGTAACTCATGGCATTATAACTGAAGTGTTACAAAGAAGAAAGTCATTTGCACTACTTTTTCCAGTCGCACTTTGAAAGTTTAGCAGGAAATGGGTCAGAAAACATTGTGGCACAGAATTCTCAATGTTTAAATGCAGATATTAGTATTGGTATGTGGGATCAGTTAGTCTACCATGACCTAGATGGCCTAAAAACTTACACGTCTTAAAAACAGACGTACAGTATCAGATTCCTCTTTGTACAATCAGTAAATCCCATTCTACAATCGTGATTTTGAAAAATCTCCACTTGCATGCACTATATGTAATCCAATCCAAGATTTGAGTATATGCAGAACAAAATCTAGTGTAAACATGACCATAGCAACGAGAAGCACATGAGATCTGTTGGTCTGTAACATGGAGCTTACATTGGCTTTGCATGTTGCACAATAACTGCTAATCTACCTGAATTTACAAGCACAGCCATTAGCGAAAATATCCAGTGAGCAGCAGGTCTCTGACCTCTGGCAGCAGTGAGGCATATTTACCCAGAGGACAATGGCCAAAGATAGTTGAAGACAGTCAACAGAAAATATGTATCAACATTGCCTTATATCAATGGTTCAGTCTGCTGAAGATGTAACTGTATTTAATTTTTTAATTAAAATATTTGTCTAAATAGATTGTGTCTGGGGACGGCATGGTGGTTCAGTGGGTAGCACCCAGTTACCTTACAGCGAGTAGGTCCTGGTAGATGGGTCTGAGTCCTCCCTGTGTCTGCATGGTTTTACTCTCGGTATTTATGCAGCCCCAAACCATGACATTCCCACCACCATGCTACTTTCAAATGCTACTTTCACCTTCAGGGTAATGGCAATCTTCTTATAGCCTAGGGCATCTTTATGTAGAGCAACAATTCTTTCGTTTCAGATTCTCAGAGAGTTTTTTACCATGTTGAACTTCCAGTAACCAGTGTAAGAGTGATAACACCATATTTAACACACCTGCTCCCCATCACACCTGATCCCTTGTAACACTGATTCACATAATACCAGTGAGGGTAAAATAGCTAACTGGGTACAATTTGTCCATTTCTACATAGGGTGTACTCACTTTTGTTGCCATTGGTTTAGACATTAATGGCTGTGTCTTGAGTTATTTTGAGGGCACAGCAAATTTACATCTATTTTACAT
>JAUZSV010355877.1:0-19124 GCA_034780495.1 Parotocinclus cesarpintoi | reverse complement strand
AGCAACAGTCTGCACAGGTAAGAAAAGTAAAGCTTCACCCAATCAACAAAACGAGAACAGCAAGAAAAATCATTTCAGAAAGTCCTGTGCACCACTATATTATTATTATTATTATTATTATTATTATTATTATTATTATTATTATTATTATACTGATCAGGCTGTCTTCCTCTCCCTCAAATACGTCAGTGTTTTCATATGAAGACCTTTTATGAAAGAAAATCTTTATCATCAGACTTTGAATTTTAAACCCTTTGAATATTTTTGCATCTGTATTGTTCATCTGAATATTTTTTTCACATTGAAATTTTGTATATTATTTTTTAATACCTCTGAATTTAACTACAGGGTCTATACTACCTCATCAGTTCTTTACGAGAAATGCTAAATAAAAAAAATAATTTTTCCTCAAAAAATTATCCTCAAAATCAGTGGAAACATCCGGGATACCAAGGATGAGCAATCGATCTGTCTCTCATCTGCCTGTCACTCCAAATGCACTCTAGTGGTGGTGCAGCCAAGCAGCGCTTTCAAGTGAGCAAACAGCATCAAATTCAGCAAACGGCAGTGAGGTTATTTAAAAATGAGGATTTGCCTTTTGTGGCAGCTACTGTCATTTTAGATTATTAACCACAACATAAAAGATGTCTTGAATGACAGTGACGGAGCTGAAAATTTCAATGCCGTGGCTTAAACAGCCCCTAGAACGGGCATATGTTGGGAAAAAATGCAGCTACATTTACATTTACAATATTTATCAGACACCCTTATCCAGAGCGTCTTATAAAAGTGCTTTAAGACATCATAAACATAATCTTTTTCTAATAATCAGGAATCTAAACAAGAATACACTTCTGAAACTGTTCTGGTTGTGTTTTTATTATTTTATTGTTTTAAATAAAAAAGAGAGCGCAAGAGAACAAATGAGAGTGATTGGGGTGGGGGGCTGGTCGGGGTAACAATGTTCTGCTAAACTACTGTCATTTAAAACGTCCTCACTGATGTTTGGAGAAATTGATGCTGTTTGCTTACTCAAAAGCACCGCTTGCCTTCATCACCACTTTGAGAATTCGTTTTTTAGGATGAATTCATTTTTATTTTATTTAGTATTTTTAATGACGAACTGATGAGGCAATAAAGATCCTGTAGTGTAAATTGAGAGGTTAACAATTTATATACAAAATTTCACTGTGAAAAAATATTTGGATGCACAATATGGATACAAAAAAAAATTATAAAAAAAAATTCTAAGGATTTTAAAATTCAAAGTCTAATGAGACAGGTTGGCTTTTATAACCTATATACAGAGTATGCCAGCAGGACTCGAACCTTAGTCCCTGCAGTGGTGAGCTGTGGTTTTAGACCAGTGCACCCAAGCAACCGCTAGACATTACCCCATAGCAAATAATGGAAATGGTGCTCTGGCTATCTAACTTGAATTGTGTTGTCTTATCAAGCAAGTGATCACATATGCTGGCTTTCCACCAAGCGATTTTTAAGCAATATGGCAGACAAATTTTCAAAGTCAGAATGAAATCATGAGTCTTTTTGAAGTTTCATCAGAGTTACGGAATTACACTTGTTAGGCATGAGGTGGAAATCCTAGCTACCAGGTGGATCGTATTCAGGTAATTATGGAACTTCTGACGGCAGCTGGTCTCACCAGAATGACACCTACTGTTTTATGTGGTTTCGTGGCATAAAATCTTTAATTTATAAAATTCAATTGAAATCATTTGAATTCTAGTCAGTAACAATAAAAGTTTGGAAAAATGTAATGAGTTTATAATACGTCAGTCAACCATGTTTATGACAAAGTTTACCTTAAGTCATGGTGCATGCAAATAGTGACATGAACATTGTCGCCAGCCAATAATTGCATTTTGTCAAGCACCAAACAGGAATCAGCGACGTGAGAATGAGAACATGTACTCGATGTACAGTATTCCAAAGATATATAGCAACATATAATATATATGTGATACCTCCAGGAGCACAAATAACAGCTGTGATTCTATTTGAAAGGAACTGGAAAGGTTCCATGATGTAGGTAAAGTATCCATTTATGTAATTTGAACATCACAGAATCCTCCAGCTTGAACCACACCTTGTAGACACTACTCATTGAAGGCTTCCTGAGGTCTTTGATGAACACGATGTCTAGCGGCGTAGACATTAAAGACAGTAAAAAGCAAGTGTGTATGCGTGCCTGTGTGTGTGTGTTAGTGTTACAGTGGTGTGAAAAAGTTTGTCCCCTACCTCATTTCCTGTTTTTTTTGCATGTTTGTCACACTTAAGTGTTTTGGAACATCGAACCAATTTAAATAGTAGTCAAAAACAACACAAGTGAACACAAAATGCAATTTGTAAACAAAGGTGTTTATTATTAAGAAAGGAAAAAAACAAGGGTTCTGGCTGCGCTCTTGTGGTAATTTTGGGCGGCTGGCCACTCCTGGGAATGTTCACCACTGTTCCATGTCTTCTCCATTTGTGGATAATGGCTCTCACTGTGGTTTGCTGGATTCCCAAAGCTTTGGAAATGGCTTTATAACCCTTTCCAGACTGATAGATCTCAATTAATACTAATTCAATTGCTCCTGAATTTCTTTGGATCTCGGCATGATGTGTAGCTTTTAAGGACCTTTTGGTGGACTTCACTTTGTCAGGCAGGTCCTATTTAAGTGATGTATTAACTAAGAACAGGTGTAGCACCAATCAGGCCTGGGTGTGGCTTGAGACAATGTACTCAGGTGTGATAAACCACCGGTATAGTATGTTTTAACAAAGGAGGGCCATGTAGGATTTTTTTCCTCCCTTAATATTAAGGGTTGTGCTGTCTTTGACTACTTTTTAAATTGGTTTGATGTTCCGAAATACTTAAGTGTGACAAACATGCAAAAAACCAGGTAATGAGGAAGGGGGCAAACACTTTTTCACACCACTGTATATTGAATGTGTTGCAGGCCTGAAATACAGGAATCGAGGATTAACAAATGAAATGAATATGAAACAAATTTCAAAAGTAAATGTAAGAAATACTGTTTTTTTAATATGCATTTTCATGCTGTCCTAACTTGCCGATTATGGTTCTATTTTCAGCCCAGCAGTGTTTAAAAACACCAGCAGCTTCTGTGTCTGATCCACTTATACCAGCACAACACACAATAACTCCCCTTGCCAGTGTCACTGCAGTGCTGAGCACAGAGAATGTGGAGAAACGGATGGACTGGAGACTGTAATTGTAGAACTAAAGTGCTTCTATATGGTAAGTGGAACCTAGTAAGTAAGTGGAATAAAATGAACAAGGAGTGTAGAAACAAGGAGGAGTACATAATAACGTGACAGGTGAGTGTATGTGGATAGGGTTTATAGGGTGGCCATGTTGAAAATATATCACTGTTACAGTGATACCTACAGCTGCTCAGTTCTATCCCCACTGCATCTTAACACGGAAAGGTGTAGAGTGTCGACAGAAAGGCTGATAGAGCTGCAGACAAGGGCAGGCGCCACTGACACAATGCAGGCCAGACTCAAACCATAATACATGCAGTTGTATTCTCGAAATGGAAAAAAGGGTTCCATGTGAAAGAGCAGCATGATTAAGATGGGAAGACTTTGCATCCTGATAACTGCAACCTTACAATCTGCAAGTGTGTTTGTGTTTGTTTAGGTGCTGGTATGGCAACGCCACGGAACAAACAAACAGCGAAAGACAGAGAGCAGGACGACTGATAATGAAGTGTTTATATTTACAAAAGATGAATACAATATGCCTAGTCCTCAGTTATCATTTTCCTTAGACAGAAATCTCCAGCGTTTTTACAAACGGAGAAAAGGCAGCAAGTAGCTCATAAAAAAATAACAAAAAAAAGCAGGTAAACAGGTTTACACTGAAGTTTATTGTTATGAAAGTGTCTTTCATTATTAAATTTAGGTGGACGGGGAAGGCATCCTCCAGGACTGTGTGAGTGTGCTGTAGAAAATAGCACAAATTTGTAGAAAAGGTTGACTGTGGAAAAAAGGCATGTTTTGCAGTTTGCCCACGGGTGATATTACTGAAACTCTGACTAGTACTGTGAAACAGATTACAGCCAAAGTTATGTAAAGGCTCCAAACTCACAAAACGTTAAGCCCTATTCAGTGTACTTCACAATGCTTGGTCAAGCTGTGCATTCTGGCTTTAGAAGGAAAATATACTGCATAAACAGTCAGGCAAACGTGCTGATAGAAGTCTTTGGTTTTACCTCTTTCACTGTATGACCCCTTTAGGATTTAAGTGTGAAGAACCTATCTAAAACTAAATACGACTGGAATGGATGGGCAGAGTTTAACAGCGGCAAATCGAGGCGCATGCTAACATCGTCAGGCACGGATTCGTTCATTCTAAAGCGTACTCCCAGACAAACCTGGTCTTTCAGCAGATGTTTAATGTGGTCCTGTAAACATTCTTAAGCCTTTCAAGCTAAGTAGATGGAAGGGTCGCTTGAAAAATGTGGATTTGTCAATGGAGTGGTTGGATAAATAATGCCAATAGCGAATGAGTGAATGAGTAAACTATTTAATGGAGATCTACTTAAGGGCTCATAAAACATGAGTGTCTTCCTAAACAATCACAGGAAATCAGCTGGCGTGGATTGTGTTTCACAGTCAAACAAATCTGACCTCAAACGAGTTGATCTGTGTAAGATGTGGTCATGCTGTCGTCATAAACGACATACGCTGCCACGGTTTAGAATTAAAGGTTAGTAAGCGCACATGAAGCACAGTCATGGAGGGAGGCTTTCGACCCCAAACACACGCTTGCACATTTCTGATAGAAAACACAAAGTTTTCAACATCGCAATCTCAGAGTCACACGTGTATCAACAGTCTGAGAAACAAAACCACGAGCAGGAATCAATATACATAATACATTATCAATCACGATTGAGTAAAGATTTCAGAATTGGTGTTAACAGCTTTTATTTGACACTTAGAAAGGATTTCTGAGACACACGTTAGAATTTTATTTTTTGAAAGACCTTGAGGCCATTTTGTTCAGATGGATCTTCCCACCTCATAGAAGCTGTGCAAAACAGTTCAATATATAAATAGATGTGTGTGTGTGTGTGTGTGTGTGTGTGTGTGTGTGGTTAAAATCAGGCAGTGTCCTCAGAGGACACGAGACAAAGCAATGGCAAAATCAGATGCTCAAAGACTGGCTCTGACAGACCTGAACAACACTTATTAGGACACACAAGTCACTAAAATAAAGGCTGAACTCATACCGACTGAAATGTTGTCCTTGTGTCCTGTTGTGATACGCCATCCATAATGAGAAGATTCAGCCGATTAAAGCAAACACTGTTAGATAACGGAAAGCAGTGAAAGAAGTAAGAAAAGTTGCCATTGTACTCGTAATAATAACACCGCAATGCCTAATGTGTGAGGACAGTAAAGCCTTTGCCCAAGCACCAGCACATGATCAGCACTCAGGGTTCCTCTATGAGCAGAAAGGGTCGGACTCATGTCTACACTACTGATCAAAATCAGAATAATCAAGCACCTAGTTTGTGGAGGTTGGGGCACTCCATGCACCTCAAGAGGAAGAACATGTCTGCCCTTCCCTTTCAGGATGGTGCTGCTGTATGAATGGAAACACAGGTGTAACTAAATTGGGAGAAAATGATTTAAAACGTTATAATCCACAAGGACATCCTGCCGAATGGTAAATTCTTAGCTTCATCTCTCCATCCACTGACAAGCCTATTATTATAGATTATTACGCAATAATAAGAAATACCTGATTTATAATGTTAATATGCAAGGCACAACAAGTCTACCTACAGTGCAACATTGTGTAGCTTACAGTGGAACTCAACATCCAAAGTGACGTCATACTGTAACACAGTAGCTACTGATAAGAGCTTCTCGTTCCGTTGTAAAGAAGTGAATGGCAGTGAGATACTCAGCACAAAGCTATTCATCCAAAGCCTGCAGGTACTTTTGTGATTATTGGGTCCTGCACATATCTAGCGATCGCAGTGAAAGAAATACAAGCAGTATGATGCATGTGCACAGGACTATCCTTGCTCGCTGACTGATCTGTTTCTGGTTATCGCGTCTTTTTTCCAACTCTGCTTTTTCAGTGAATTCTAAGTTGAACAGATGCAAGGAGGGCAGCATTAAAAGCCTAGCTCCTATAGTGAGCCTCATAAATCCTTGGGATGTAAGTGCATGTGTGCGCGCATGTGTAAGCATGAGCATGTGTGAGAGGCCTGTGTTTAGTCTAAGCTCGGATATTCAGCCCCAGACTTGATAACCAAGTCCCATATTTCAGAAACCCAAGACGGCCAAGCCAAAACAGTGAGCTTGTACGTGTGTGAAATGGACAGTAGAAATGGCTTTGCACAATACAACAGAGGAAGAGAGGGAAGTCAGAGTTTCTGTCCGACAGACGGGCTGGCGTCCTCACATAAGGAAGCCCATCAAGAGTGATTACGACAATAACAGGGTAATAAAATCATTATATCGATGACAATGACACGCGAATGGGCGTTTCTTTAGTATCAAAACCCAAGTAAGGGACTTTGCTCATTAAGGCACTACACTGCATCACTACACTTTGGCACGGAAGGGATCCTGTTGCCCTTTGGAATAACAAACATATTCAACAGAAGAAAAATGACTGTACCTTATCTCTTCTGACAGAACTATATTGTATATTGTTACTGGCCAAGAAAACTCTGAAACAATTGCAATCAATACTCTGGAAAACAATGTTGAGCTTTGCCTTTTTTCACTCTTATCTGTCTCTATGTGGTCTATAGACTCTAATGGGAGTGGTGGGGTAGGTGGCGTGGTTTGAGTGTGTGCGTGTGTGTGTCAAAAAGAGATAAAGAGACTTGCACAGACCGATTCCCAGGCAATATTGCACATCTGCCCTGCTTATCACACCAGTGAGATGTAGGACTTCACAGCCAGAGAGCAAGAGAGAAAAGAAAGAAAAATAGACAGATAGAGAAAAGAGAGACGAGAGAGCGACGTTAAGCTTAGTATCATCCACAGCCGGGCAATCAACTCTGGACTTTAAAGCAACGGCCAAACTCAATAATTCATGAGGCAATATTTATGATGAGTTCAGCAAGCTGTCACGGACTCCCTTGACCTGAAGATAGAGACTCATATAGTCATAAACTAAGAAGGATTCACCTTCTGTATCTGATAAAAGGAGGGTCTAAATATAAAGGTGGGAAAAAGATAAAAGGGTTCTTTTCCACTGCACAATGACTACACATTTTGGTAAAGAGAATGGGATTTTAACTTTTTTCTTTGGCTTTCTATTGCAAAATGGAGTGGATTGAATTTAGGATTTAATTGTCATCAATTGCTAGTTATGACAGGTACAAGATAATTTTGATACTAGTTAGGCCTATTCACAATCGAGCAATTTAGAGTGATCAGTTAACCATACCCATGCTTTTAGAAAGTGGTCCAAAACTGAAATACCCAGAGTTATGTACAAAAACACGGAAGACATGCAAATGACAGTCTGAGGTCAGGATCAAACCAAGAAGCTCTGGAGCTGTGCGACAATTATGATAACTGATTTTGCCAGCTGAGAGATGTTGTGAAGACGGAAATCTTTTTTTAATGAAATTGTATATGCTTTATGGGACAAGACTCTGAAATCCGTGAGAATGCATTTTTAAACTAGCCGTAATGTTGTTTTACACAGCAATGACAATTTAGTTGGATTTAAATTAAGGTTTAATTATTTTTATTGCTTGTAATATCTACTTGTCTTTTCAAATGATTAAAATGAACTAGAACTACTCTGGTTTCCATTTAGGCCAGTTCTTTTTGTCAGTGTGCGGTGGAAAAAACGTCTAAAGATTTGACCATTAATCTGTAAAAGGCGGTAACAGATTCAGTTCTTCATTGCTATACTTCTTAATTCAACACCAGTAAATGGTAAAAATTACTGTCTTGAAGCACCAACCCAGGTTACAATACCATCCCCTCGTAACAACCGCTTTTATCCATGTAAAATGCTCCTTCACACTATATATATGTAACGTATATATCTCTAATAAAGTAAACTCTTCTGATTTGCTGATTGCATGATATTTTAAACCATTATTTAAACCACATTTTAAGCTGCCCTAAAAGGACAAACGAAAACAGCACTATACATTTAAAATCCAACTCAGCCTCAACACAATCTAGATTCTTGTTTTGCATATTGGACAGACAGTGTTAAAATCCACTTCACACCTTGTGTAACTGAATGCGTAGGCATGACCTTTACGATGATGGAACTCCCATGAAAGTACCCTCATGAGGATAAGGATGGAACAAACCCAAACACATTTCAAACAGCTTAGGGAGCAATTATGCTTGAGAGACCAACTTTTCCTCATCCAAAATGTCACCAATCAATATCAGTAACAAAAACAAACAAAATAATGTGACTTTTACACTGAGAAACCTGCATCTTTAAGCCCTCAGAATTCTCACCACGTGCACGGTTATGAAACCTGTAAGAAGAACGTGAAGAAAAGAAAAACGTGTTAAGTTTAGGTTTTTTACATTGTGGACGGACTTAATGGACTTTGTTAATACCTCAGCTCACTGGTTTTTCTTGGCCTATTCTAGCCAGTGTGAGTGTGTAAGTGAGCTGTAAATATCTGGGAGTCTGAATGGTAAGCCAACAGACACAAGGACAGGAGGAAGGTGACGAGATACAGATTCAGGAGGAGTAAATAGACCTAGGTAGTGAAGTTGTGATGGTGAACCCCGTGAGGCCCATTCGGTAGTCCCTGCGCTTATGTAAGCGGATGTTCTCCGCCTTTATTCTCAGCTCCTTCCTGTCCTTATGTCTCATGTCTGATGTCTCAAAGGGTTTGAGGATGCACCCTGGTGTCTTTTGGCTTTGAAATGTAATGGGATCCAATGAGACAGGCAATAAACAAATGTAAGTCTAGCTTTGGAGAGGAGCTTCTTTTATCCAGGAAAAATGGGTCAGAGCATGGTGTGTTCAGCACGACTCCTCAAGCGCATTGACGACCTGCTCCAGAATGTCAGGACAGTGGTCTGCGATCTGCTGCAATACCGAGTTGGCATACTCCTGCAGTTCGGCACTCTCTCGCTCACACTGCTCCAGCTCTGACTCCAACTGCAGAGGAGAAAAGCAGGTCAGGTTACTTCACTTAGGATTGTTTACTGCACTATTCAAGCTTCCATTATAAAAGGTTAACTGTTCTTTTAATGACATTCACATACATACATAGCAAATATCCTTGTCCAGAAGGGCTTATAACTCATTTTAGTAACAAACTTAAGCGCCATGCTCAAGGGCCAAACTGTGGTAGCTGGCTGATCAAGGATTTGAACTCATAACCTTCCGATGAGAAGTCCATCATTATTAGCCACCATTATTATGTAATATTCCATATTAATGTCAAACAGCTGAGGCATGTGCAATAAAAAGAAGATCCTTAACAAAAGCTACACTTTGCACGGGCTATTCGTGAATTAAGTTTTAATATTTATAATTTTGCCTCAAAGTGTGCCATCGAAAATGGAATTCTATAAAAATGAAGGTAATTAGCTTTTCTTATTCTTATTCTGGCATCTGACAACAGACGAGGCGGTGCCTGCAAGGGGAGGTACAACCCTAGATGGGACTTCAATCCATCGTAGGGCTCTCACACACACACACACACACATATTAAGGGCCACTTTAGAGACACCAATTAACCTGCTATTAATTAACACGCATGTCTTTGAACTGTGGGAAGAAACCAGAGTACCCGGAGTAAACCCACACAGACATGGAGAGGACATGCAGGCTCCACACAGAAAGGACCCAGATCGCTCCACCCTGGGATTGCTGTGAGGCAGTGGTGCTACCCACCGAGCCACCCTGTTGCCCACAGATGAGATTTGTCATTATTTTGTGGATCTTGGCCGCTTCATTCCAGTTTTATTCGCTGTTTTTCTGCCACCACAATGCATGTACAACTGCCAGTGACATAACAGTGATGTACACTCCCCAAATGGTCTGTAACCTTTTAAAATTTTTAAATAAGCTTTCCCTTTTACATGTTTTAATGTATGACTGGAAATCTTTATTTCATAATGAATAAAACAAAATGTAGTTCAGATGGTGGTCTTGCAATGCTAATTCACAGACCAGTGTTTGTACAACAGCAGGAAGAACATGCCTGGCTGACAACGAGAATTACAAGGTTCCATAGCTAAGGTGTGGAGCAAGTGCTTAAGCTTCGCTCCACTTCTGCAGGCTACAGTGGGGATTCCATGACGGATATGACCAGTAAAGTATTTCCATATCTGGGCCTCTGTGCTGAGACAAAATTCAGAAAAGGATTATATCCTAAAGGAAAAATAGGACCAAGGACAAGAATGGGGCAAACACAATCTGTCCTATGGGGGGATTAAATACACAGCATTACCATTCCAAGTTTAGCATGTTAAAAGATCTGTTGTTAATGATCTGTTAAGCACTGGACAGCAAGAAAGTAGAAAGAGGTCACAGTGCAGGGGAATGATCTGTGGAATTATTCACACTAGGCTTCTATAGTACTACAGTACAAGACAAAAATGACACTATCAGGTCTAGCCAGGATAAAACATGCATTTCGGATTGGAGCCACGTCTGACATATTGGTCAAAGAGTGTATTGAGTCAGCTGAGGGTTAATGAGGCTCATCAATGTCTGATATATGGTGGCCTGTGTGAGGTGAAGCAGTGCAATGCAGTCAGACAGAGCATGCTCTCTTTAAGCTCCATTAAAAGTATACAGTGGAGAACTGAAGTGGAGCTGAGTTTGGGGCTCACAGAGTAGCACGGATTCCTGTGTACACCGATCACCCTTAACATTAAAACCACTCACAGGTGAAGTGAATGACATTGACAGTGTGATGCTAGAGGCAATATGTTATCAGCAAAATTAGTGTCCTGGCTTTCACTAGGCAATTACTTTGGCAACGGTATGACCTAAAGGCAGTGGTGTGTTTCAGCAAGTTAACGCTTGTTTGTTTGTTTCGTTTCTTTGTTTTATGTAACTTCATTATCGGCAACAGTTGCCATTTCAGTGACATACACAAAGTTACATATATACACAAGGTTATCTCAAGACTAGTTACTTATATGCACTGGGACACAGGGTGTCCAGGTGATCCAGCCTCCGTCTTGCTGGGAGATGGCAGGGCTAGATACTGAGCCACTGTGTAACCTGCAGTATAATACACCCTGACACGTTGCAGAAAATTGTTCAGAAATGGTCTGAGGACTTAAAGAAATCAAGGTGTTAACGTGGTCAAATTTCCCAGGTTTCAGGCAACACTCACAAATTACACGATTTAAAAGAACTGCCTTCAAAGTGTTGGTTTAGACACCACATGACACCTTTAGATGGCTTGTGAATATTGTGCCCTACCCAATATTAGGCAAATCATTTTAATGTTAAGGCTGGTATATACAGAGAAAACAACATGGGTGTCCAACATGTGTCAGTCGGTACATTTCTGAAGGATAGGAGTTTAGCACAGTTTGGTGATTTACTCACTCTCAAACTAACCCATTAGTCATTGAACTGGTTTAAGAATGTAAATCAAAGCAACAATTTACCATAATGAAACTTCATTACTTAACTTCTCCGTTCTACTCAAATTGGGTCGTTGGACTGTTATATTATAAATTTTTGACTGCTGTGCTACCCTAGAACCATACACTAGAACCATAACCACTACATCTTTGGCATTACTTATAGCATTATCAAAGTAAAGTAGCAACAGGGGGAAGGCTTATCAGCAAAAACAAACAAACAAATAAACAAACAAGAAAAAATCCAATCCAATATGTGTCACATCGACTGAAAAGTGTTTTTGTAAAACAAGGCTCACCAGATGAATAGAATGACCACATGCATGGTTAGATATTAAAATATAACTTTTAAAAAGCTAACTTAAAACTAACTAACTAAAAATACTTTTACTCTCATACTTTCATTAACATAGCATAGCAAGGGTGTGTTAAAGTTAAGGCATTTTAGATGACCTGGGTGTATCAAGGCACTTCACTCAAAACTCCTCTGAAAAAAATCCAGAGTTGTAAAGATAATACAGTATGTCAAAATTTAGATAAAGTGGAGGTATCCTTTTCATTATCTGTCTCCACCTGGTTTCATCTCTCAGCCTTGACCCTACAATAGACAAGGGGAGAGGATGAAAGAAAAAAAAGGGAGAGACAAAGAGGGTAGTGCAGTGAATGCTTTTTTGTGAACATCAGACTGATATGCTTGTGAATTCTTATCATATGTTATCACACATTTACTAATATGGCCCTTTCCCAGATAAACAGCAGCTTGACTTAATGAGAACGAACAGAATGAACTCAACTTTGATTACAAAATAAAAAGACAGACTTTTTTAAGAATTATAAACATATTTAACATATACAAAAACAATACTACTGTTATATAATAACAATAACATAATATAGAAAATGTAATATTTCACCTCTGACTTGTTGTACAATTGTTAAACAACTTATTACAATTAAGAATCTGACAAGATCTGATCACACCAGTTTCAACTTCTAACCCTGTTGAACGGAAGGGTTTCTTCCGGCCTTCCTCTGCTTACTGCTCATCAGATGTTTAACCTCTGACCGCTTCATCACTCCTCTTGGTACTGACATACAGTTCCCTTTTCACCCCACTGCCCCTCACATTACCCTCAGAGAGGAAAAAAAAGAACAGTGCCAGAGAGACAGCGAGATGGATATAAATTAGGACATGGGCTGAGTGCTCCCATGGCAGGGTGGTTAAATCAGAGGGATAAAGATTGCGTCCAAGGGCGGTCCTGTCCTTGTATAAATCCAGACTGAGTTTCCATTAATTCCAGAGCAAAGTCAAAGGGAAAGACTACGGGGGATAAGTCAAGATCTGCTAGAGCAATCAAACAAATCTACATAAAAATGACAACCGATATTCCATTAAATGTGACACTTAAGAGTATTTTGAAAGCAATGATCCCTTGAGTAGGAAATGGTGCTTTGACTGAAGCACTTTTAAAAATATAGCCTAATTTTGGGGGTGTCTGACTGTACCAATGTCTTGCTTTACAACAATGTAGGATATGGTCACAGCAATCATCCCTCATTCTGCTGATATCCACCATCTTCAGTCTAGAGCTCCTTGGCGTGCCAGTTACTAGGATAAATCTCTGCCCATGCCAAACCTGAAAAAGCTCTGGTAGAAATTTGTTCAGATGAGCGCCCACTGGAATAAGCACCTCTTTGACATGTGACGCATGGTAATAGTAGAGATACTGCAGGGAATTTTATGATAACCTCAGCCTCTTAAATGCCATGCTTAAAAGTGTTATTGATAGTATTTAGCTTAAATAATACATATTATGTATTATTTACAAACAGCAGTGACACTGAAAAGAAAGTAAACTTCATTACAAACACTACCATCTGGGTTGCAAATTTAATTGCAGATAGTATTAACCAAATATATTTAATGTTTTGTCTGGTCAGCATAATTTAATTTGTTAATATACATCCATTCCTGCATTTCAGGCCTACAACACAATCCAAAATGGTTTAGGGTTAATAATGAGGGTATAAAAACAACCTTAAGTAATGTAGTGATTTCAAATAGGTGATGTCATCAGGCTACTTTAAACATATGGTACAAAAGGTACAAAAGCAGTATCTTCCAATCACTGGGTCTTTGAGGAGAAAAGGTGGGATCTCCAGTGTGTCAACAAATGTGAGAGAAAATAAATATTCCTCAAAAAAGATTGGAAGGGATTTGCTTAAAAGGAACATTTGTGATAGACGATCAACCAGACGGCACTGCATCGCACACTACAAGTTACATTCACAAATGACACTCTGAATCTTTACTTTAAGGCTTATTAAAAGAAACCGTATGGAAATAATTTCAAGAAGCAGCAATGACATCTATAGGCTCTAAGACATCTGGGATGGACCATCGCACAGTGCATGTACTGTGGTCAGACGAATCAGTATTTCAGATTTTTTACATTAAGTGATCCTAAACAGGTGAAAAAAACATTCACTGTTATCAACAACAGCCAGGGTCTGTCATGGTATGGGGTTGTTAGTGCCCTTACTAAAGGTCATTTCCATTTCTGTGATGGCAGCATTAATGCAGGAATGTACACTGAGATTTTAGAGCAACATATGCTGCCTTCAAGACAACATCTTTTGAGGGATGTCCATGCACAAAATCACATTCTGCACACATTCCAAAGACATGGAAGAAGAGTGTACTGGTACTGTGTATTAACGAATGGAATTATGATGATGACCAGACAAAAAGTATCTTGGTTTCTACCATATCTTGGTTTCTAACCATCTCAATTAAGGTTGAACCATTGTACCCCAGCCATAACTCTAAGGTCAACGACAATTGGCCAGAGGGATTGTGTATATACATATAGAAATATTCCTTACTTTTTGTGAGCAATACTTTAGTACTGCAATTAAGTTGGCAATACTGTATCCCACTGCAATATTTCCAGTTCTAAATGCTTTCTACTTCAGTAATTATGTTTAAATTGGAGTCTTTAATTATTACCGGTACTGGTTAAAATATCTGAACAGGTCGCTGGGACTGTAATGGCTGTCTATAACATGAAGGTATATGAAAGTCATCTAATTTGTTCAATGGTTTATTTTATTAACGTGATACATGCTGTGTGAGCTTTGCCACAGTTAACATGGCACTGACAAGCAATGCCAATGACAAAAACAGGAGATAAAGCTTCAGTAACAAGAAGAATTCATGAGGAGATTAAATCAGACTTTTTCTTTGTTTAGCTCGATCTCGGATAGCTGTCAAAATTAAGATGACAAGTACATGTGAAGTTCGTTGCACACGCACATACAGAAAGCAGATGCCAGACAGTGCAGAACATAAGAATGACACAATCTTGTTAAGGAGTAATTAAAAACCCCAGGATATTTCTTATAGTTTATACTAAGCATGGAGTACAACATTTCTTTCTCCTTTAAAATGAAGGAGTGTGCTAATTTGACTGTATGTAACAGATCTGTAATTTGAGCTACAGTACACGTAAAGATATACATTTTTTATTTTTGAGGTGTCTGTACATAATTTAGACCGTCTTCAAAGAGAATTCATCCTGGCCCAGCATCAATCACCCACCGAGTGTTCACAGATATTTTTAGCCAAATGAATTGAAATATGCTGAACTTGTAATATAATGCATAGCTTACTGTGGTCTGTGGAGTTGTTATGCCATGTTTAGTCCCATTTCCTGCCAGTTTAAATTAGCCTACATTTATGCTGCCCAGGATTCATGGACCTGTCAGCCAACAGCTGGCCACAACAGGCACTCTGCACCCGACTGCTCTGGGAATAGTCACATTCCTTCCACCACAACCAGTTCGACCTGTGTGCAATACACATTGGTTTTATGATGGATTTTATTCAAATTAAAGACTGCTTATTAGTATAACATCCTAATCCAGTTTGACAGGCTAAGCATTTCAGCCAGGAAAGTAGGTGGAATGTTTGTAGCACATACCCTATCAATTACAAGATTCTCTTCTTTAGTTATCTGCTATATGGTAAACCCCCCACGCCCTCCAAAAAATTGTGCCATAGACCAAAACACTTCATTAAAACAACAATAACTATTATAATAATTAGAAGAAGAAGAAGAAGAAGAAAAAGAATGATATCACTAGTCTACTGGCAGATTAAAAGTTTTCATTAATAATGTTGAAATTTTGAAAGTGGTTTAATTTTCTCAATCCAGGGGTGCGGTAATATTTCTCACAGTCTTTGGAACAACTCCAGGCAAAGACTGCATCATCAGTGTTGCATCATCTCTGAATGCTCTATGAAAGCTAGACGATGCAATCCTAATTAAACTTGCATCACACAACTCTATATAAGTCTTACATTTTTCCTCTAACAGTCACCCAGCCAGCATTTTTACTGTTTGACTTATACTGTCATTCAGCTGTACAGCGATGCCTCAGATTTGCATTAATAAAGCAGATCATTTTTGCTATATCTGTCGTGAATGACTTTTGAGTCACAAGAGCGAGGTGCATAAACTATGATCAAAATCAATGGTTTCTCCTCTGTGGTTGCCCTTTTGCTTGGTCTCCAGAGTGAATACACAAAGCATTGCACAGTTTCTTATGTGAATGGGACAGTCGAGCAAGAGAAGAACACTACAAGAAAAGAGACCGGCAACTCCGATATCACTGCAGCCAGGGATAAAAATGTTTTTCATACAGCACTTGTTAATAAGATTCTTTTACCATCATTGCATATCAAGTTTTGGTCCTATGATGAACTTCATGCAACGGCAAAGGTAAAAATGCAGAATAATTACAGTATCTCCTTTGTAACTCTCCAAAGTTAAGTGAAATACAAGGTTGCATGAGACATTTCAATTTGTGGTAACAAACAAAACATGATAACACATAATAACACAGCTTCCTTTTGTTTTTAGATAACGGTCTAAAAACTAGGCAACAATTCACATTGCCTCACCAAAGTTAGTCAACAAAAGATTGGAAAAATACAGCTTTTTCTGATGAGTTTTAATTTGAGATTTGATTTTGATTAGTTGAGTATTGCTGCTGATCATGTCTGTATCAAACTGGTTTCACGAACATGATAGTTTCACTGTACTCAAATGTTCTCCACAGTCAACAGATATCACTTTTTCATGAATCAGATAGGTCAATGACAAGAAAGATGTTTAAAGAATTGTTAGTGGGGCTAGAGAACATAGCATGGAGGGTATTTGGACGAATGCTGTGGAGAATTTTCTTTTTGGTAACTACAGAGCACCAAATTACATTGAACTTATTGACAGGAAGCTTCTTTTCTGCATTCATACTTCTGCACCAGGACACTGTGGCCTTTCAGAGCAGCATCAGAGCGACTGAAATCCATCAACGTTAACATTAACATCCACTAAACATTATGCAATGTAATATTATTCCCCAACATTATTTTAATGTCCAAATTCCTACATGGTACAGGAAATAAAGATTTCTTTTGTTCATCTTAACACTGTCAGATCATAATCTATGTGGAACTCCAGTGGAATCAATTAATGCTTTTTAACTTTCACCAAACATGATTAAAGCTGAATGAAACAACAAGACAATGGGCCAAAACATAAGAATCAATCAACACCATCATGGTTTAAAAGCACAAAAACATTTGGCAATGTGGTATGACCTTAAAAGGGCTGTAAATGCAAGAAGATAGAAACAGTTTTGTAGAGAATGACAATCTAAGCAGTTGAAAGTTTGATGGAGGTTACATTATTCCCAGTGTAGGGTCTTAGTGGTAAAGACACTGTACTATGGACCAGAAAGTACTGGGTTTAAATTCCACTTCTACCAAGCTGCCACTGTTGGGCCATTGAGAAAAGACCTTAATAAACAATTGCTTGGATTGTATGAGTAAGTATAAGTTGTCTCTGCATAAGGATGTCTGCTAATTGACTAAATGTAAATATAACACAACATTTGAAATGCTTCTCTTATTGGTGCTATTGGTTTTGGCATATTACTTTTCTACAACAATTTTGATCAGACACCAGTTGATTTAATTGAATAACACAAAAGAGGATTAAAAAAATTGCAAATGCACACCTATCTGAACTGAATCTTGTAAACATATCACATCACATAGGCACACGGAAAATGCTGGACACATTTAAAATAGCGAACAATATTAAACGGATGATGTTCAAAAGCACCGTACAGAAAACACCTATGACAGTGATACTGGCATTTAAAGTAAGACAGCACGCCACTTGCATAAGTATTTTCTGCTCATGTTATAAAAAAAAATATAGCCTACTAGCCCAGACAGGAGCAAGTCAAGAAGCTGTTGTAATAAAGGTCAAAGCAGTCAGTTTGCACTGAAGGAATTAGTTTTGTCTTTTTGAAGGGTCACATGGCTTGCATATGTGACATTTAAGCAAAAACAGTAAAAACTAACTAACTTTCTCATAATTTATATTAATCATAAGAAATGCTTTAATCATTTTTGTGTGTGAAGTTTTGGTGTGACGACAAAAAATATAATTTAAACCCTGCAATTTAATCAATTTTCTTATCATGTATTCATCTGCCATAATCATTACTGATGTCCCTTGTTAAAACTACTTCACAGGCATATGTTGGGCAGACTTATCCTGTCCAAACAGTACTTAAGATAAACCCCCATTTAAGTACATATAGCCTCCTACACTACGATAGCAGAACGTAATCTAGCTTCAGATGAACACTAACCTGTCATTGCATCAGTAGTAATTGCTTAACACAGATATGGCTGTAAGTGCTGTAATTACAGATGATGTATGTCCTATATCATTACAAAATGATTCTTGTTTTGGTCATGAGGTTTTACTACATGATAAAGCTATGCATGACCCAGAATGTCCCAAAGTCTTATTCAATTTACTATGTACACAAAGCTTTTGTTTTGGTACATTTATTTCTTATTTGGCCAAAAGATTTGGCCTTTTGGGAAGCTTATTATCTTTGGAGGCCCAGAGATGTAGAATGTTCCTGTGTGACAGACGTTTTAATAAAGATACAACACTGTGAATGGCTCAAACAACATAAAACAACCATCAGGAGAGAGCTGGGGGAATGGTCCATAAAAGCAGTAGCGACCACAACACAGGAGAGGGCATTCCTGCTTAATATAGTGGTTTGGCAGAGTGGATGGAGTAAATGGGGGACTACAAGTTCATAACATTTTTGTCATATGTGAGTTTAACAATGTTTTGAGATGTGTTAATTCAAAGACAAAAGTTTGACGAACACCTGCATTTAATGCATTGAAAGCAGAATGACAATTCCAAATCTTACAGATATGGTAAAGTCAAGAAAGTTGGCACTTTAAATCTTAATGTCGGACGATTCAAAATAAATCAGCTTTATTGACTGGATACTCAATGAGAAGAACAGTAACAATTTTTTTGCTGTTAGCAAATGTGAGTGCATAACTGATTACACTGGTCAACAAATTTTCAAAAGTTGTTTGTTTCTGAAATGAAATGAGTCATTCC
>JAUZSV010355775.1:0-11418 GCA_034780495.1 Parotocinclus cesarpintoi | reverse complement strand
GTGTCTGCATGGGTTTACTTCGGGTACTCCGGTTTCCTCCCACAGTCCAAAGACATGCGTGTTACGTTAATTGGTTTCTCTAAAGTGGACCATAGTGTGTGACTGTGTGCATGACTGTGTGTGTGTGTGTGTGTGCGCCCTAAGATCCAAGGTTGTTCCTGCCCTTGTGCCCAGTGTTTCCGGGTGGGCACCAGCTTGCTCACGACTACATGTGGATTTGTGTCGACTCCATGTGAAGCGAAAAATAATGAATGAATGAATGAATAAATGAAAACACATTAATGGGTATTGTTAAATTTTGAACATGTAGCAGAAGCTCATCTTAATGTAATCAAATATACCATAATTGTTTATATAAAATATAAGTGTATAGTAAGTATATATATAAGTGTATATATAAGTATAACTGTACTGTTAGTCACAACACAGTTGTGATGCAAGACCCAGCCAGGGAACATATTTATTTGTGGCTTACTCTACACAATTCCTTTTATAGTCAATGGTGTTCTCATAGTCTCAGAAAAATGAGTACGCCCTTCACATTTTTGTAACTAATTTATTATAATGATTACAACACTGAATATGTGAGACTTTGATACAGTTTAGTCAGTCTACAGCTTGTATAACAGTGTACATGCTGTACTCTCAAAATAACTCAACACACAGCCATTCATGCCTAAACCACTGGCATCAAGAGTGAGTACACCCCTGAGTGAAAGTGGCCAAATTGTGCCCAAAGTGTCAATATTTTGTGTGGCCACTGTTATTTTCCAGCACTCTTTTGGGCATGGAGTTCACTAGAGCTTCACAGGTTGCCTATGGAATGACAACATCACAGAGCTGGTGGATGTTAGAGACTTTGCACTACTCCACCCTCCATTTGAGAAAGCCCTCATATGCTAAATAGGGTTTAGGTCTGGAGACATGCTGAACCCTCAGTTTCTTTAGCCAGGTGCCTTTAGGCCGTGGTCGTCTTGGAGGTGTGGTGGACTTTGCCAATGCTATAGACTAATGAACACAGAATATCATGGCGTCAGGTGGTTAAACTGGCCTGACCTGTGTGTAAATGATTAGTATTGAAGTAACTTTATGTGTTGATGTAACCATTGTTAACAAACAATGACATTTTAAGTTAAAAGGTAAATGTGTCCTTATTCACCCTTCTCTTTTAAAAATATCCCAGTGGGAAGTTGCATCAGCAAAGTTTCAAAGGCATGTAACCAGGGGTGAAGGGGAAAATGGAAGGTGCTGAAACTGTATGCGCTTGTTATAAGACTTTAACCAGCTGATAAACTTGACACATTTATACACCATACACAGAAATGTCTGGACAAAACGCTAATAGAGTTTAGATTGTCGCTTTTAGATTCTAGAGAAGTTTTCAAAACTATTGCAATCAATTAACACAATCTGATGTTATGATGCCTAGAGTACAATCAAAGCATTGTCATTTTCACAGTATGGGACAAAAATACAATCAGTGGGAAGAATGTGGGCTGGGGAAAAAAAAAGTCTTTCCCAAAGGAAAAAAAAATAATTGCATTTCTTTTTCTGGCTAGGCACTGTAAGTACACGCCATATCCTTCTGTGCAGTGTCTAATTTGTATCCATTGAACGTCTGAGCATAATTTGAATCAGTCATTCGAGCAGAGAGCTGTTTCTCCACCACCATTTGGCAGATGGGGCATTTAACAGTTTAACAGGATTCAGTATGATCTATCTATAACTCGTGCACAATTTGCTCTGCTGAATCCAGTCTGGTTTAGCTCCCAGTATAATTCGCATCTTAGTTTGAGCAATTGGCTTTTATCATTTGACCAAACAGAGCCATGTATAGTAGGATTACTGCAGGGAGTTCTGTGGAACCACTCTGGTTACTCTTCAAATGTACAAACGAGTGGCCAATTTATTAGGGATGCTTGCTCTTTCACGATTTGAGCTCCCTTGTATGGAAATTAGACAAGTTATCCCAGAGTGCATCAAGTAAGCAAGTTGCCTGTGAATCGATTTCTGCATGGATCCACATCAGAATGGGGAAATTGAGCTCTCTGTGGTGCTAGACTAGCCGGGATAAGTATTTCAAAATCTGCCAACCTTTTTATGGATTTCTCATGCAACAGTATCGAGAGTATTCAGAGAATGGTGAGATTGAGATAAACATCCAGCATCCAAATTGATCCAGTGGATGTAAGCAACTTGTGGGCAAATGGTGTCAAGAATTGCTCTGAGGAACAGGCAGAGCCCAGTCAAGCATACTGCAGTTATTAAGCTATTACAGCAGCACATCGATGTGTACGGGAAACAGAAAGTATATTAAGCAAGTGGAAAAAATTTTCTGGTATCAATAATCCAGATGCAGAAGGGAGGGACTTCTTATCAGGTGCTAGTGATTTAGTCTGCTTGAGGTGGAGTAATGGTGTGTGGGATGTTTTCTTGACCATGGGGGTCCTCTGAGAAGTGTGGAAGGATATTTGGTCAGTAGGGCTTACAGAAGTTTTGTGACTGCTCTTTATTGCAGCTCATTACCCTATGGAAAAAGGAAACTTGAGGCAGGACAAATGCATCGTGCCATGAGGGTCATATATTTAGGATTGGTTCCAGGAACATGACTTTAAATTTCCCTTGCTTCTCTTGCCATCAAAGTCCCCAACACCTAAGGAGCATCTCTGGGGAACGATTTCAACACCTAATGGAATCAATGGCACAACGAAGGCCAAAGGAGGTCCAATCCACTACTAGATGGGTATCTCTAATAAAGTCCACGTTCCATGTATAAGTCTGGAGTCAAGATTCTGAAATACTACATTAAACAAACCGCAACTATGCATAAAAAAATTATGCATAAACTGTTCATCGTCCATGTTTAGTTTATTAATTTGGCATTTAAGAAAAGCTAGTGGTCTTGCCTATAGCAATCGCCTACACAGTTTTACAGAAAAGTAAATCCTGTACCCAAATAGGCAGGGGTGACATAAGAAAGGAAAATTTTTTGAGAAAAAAAACATTAAGAGAAAGGAAATTAGAAACCCATGCTTTTTCTGAGTCCAGGAAACAGGAGTTCCAGTCTAGCTCAATAAAGGCAACAATTAACTGTAGGTCTAAAAGTTTCAAGTGGTCAGCCTTAAGACAACCACTCATGTCATTGTTGAAACTGTTCTTATATATAGATATATATATATATATATATATATATATATATATTTAATAAATGCAGACTTTAAGATAAAGATAAAGTGGTATTTCTGTTTATAAAATACAGTTATCCTGACAGGCTTCAGGAAGTCATACAGTATCATGTGGAGGTATTAAAAGGCTTTGTGAGAGACTGAGCTACAGCACTGTGCAAAAGTCTTGACCATATATAATTATTTTTCAGTTTGTTTAAAAAAAAAAACAGGACTAAGCAGCATTAAAACTGCATAAGGCTACCGCTGACCTCCCTTTTAGACTTGAGCAATAGCAGCATCTTTCAGGGATTTCATGTGGACTCGACTACAGTCTAAAGAAGCTTGACTGGAAGTGGTCATTTTGGAAGGATAACAACTAAGAATACACATTTTCATCTGCTCCATTCCTGCATTTCAGTCCTTCAGCACATTCCAAAAAAGTTGGAATGGGCAATGTAGAGCAAGCAATAAAAAAAACAACTAAATGATTTCAAACAGGTAATGTTAACAGGTGATTGTAATCATGATTTTGTATAAAAGAAGCATCCAGGTAAGGCTGATCCTTTGATGATCACAGATGGCCAGAGGCTCTACAGTATTTCAAAAAAAGAATGTACCACAAAGAAACAATTTCCAGTTATGTCTGTAACAGCAACAAGGCTCTCTTCTTAATCTAAAATATATAAAAAAGCAGTTAAGTGTGAGCTTGCCTCTGGTAGATATATTGTGGTGAAGAACAACAGTACATAAAATGTGCCTCTAATTATTGAATGGACCCCACTATTGATTATTCATTGCAACCTTTATGCTTTTAATTAATTCATCTCATTAAAGAAAGGCTGTGAGCACTAGAACTGTGAGTGACATTTTACCAGCAAGCAGCCTGGTGTATTGTAAAATTATTGTTATTTGGCTGCAGAATTTCAGGGTTTGTCCACAAATACACTTACAGTATTGTATAGAATAAAATTAAGTTGCAGTGTTGTTAGTACACCTTGTAGGCATACCTGACAAATAAAACAACGATTCAATATCAAAGAGCCAAACCTCGTTATGATTTAGTGGAAACGAGTCGGAACCAATCACGTTTCACCTCGAGTCCGTTACCTAGGTAGTTAATCTACTCCATCCATTACTGTAATATGTATTACCATATCTATATTGCCAGATACATTAGCTGTTGTAGACATTGACCATATAACAGCACAGCCTCTGATGCAGTTTTATTAAACGCACATGGTTATTAAACACATGCGACTCAGCGTGCGCAGACTGAATGCTGAGCATTTGGCTAGCGCTGTGCTTCTTATAAGCACTGAGATAATGAGCCGCAGGTGTTACGACTCAGTTGAATTATGTACCCTTGATCTGTGCTGTGTAGCTGTGGACAAAAGATTGAAATAGTTTGCATTTGTGGCAGTAAGCTGACGTGCAGAAAGGGAGACAGAACAGTGACAAGATCTACATTTATTCCATAAGAGAGAGAGAGTGTGTGTGTGTGTGTGTGTGTGTGTGTGAGAGAGAGAGAGAGAGGTGTGAGAAAGTCTACATTTATTCCATAAGAGGGAGAGTGTGTGTGTGTGTGTGTGTGTGTGTGTGTGTGTGAGAGAGAGAGCGAGAGAGAGGTGTAAGAAAGTCTGCATGCACCCTGAGATAACATTTTACTCATCATAAATAGTTAAAGAATAGAAAATCAATATGTGGTGTGCAATATCGATATTAATAAGGTGTATGAGAAACACTGCAGCATCTTGGCTATTCAGTCAATACCTGGTATACTATAGTATCCCACATAGCATTTCTAAGTATGGTATATAGTATGGTGTTCGGCTCGTGTCATGAACGTTAAGTGATTCATACCTGTATTTTTTCATAGCGGCGGAGCCATTGGTAACTCTCCTTTGTAGAAGTCTTACTGTAAATACCATGAAACCTAACCCTTATTTGAAGTAAATATTTGAGGAAACTGAGAAATCATTACAGAAACGACATCTTAAAAAACAAACTTGGGGATTAATTTGAGACGACAAAACGAACAGAGAGGTGACAGGTGGGTATAAATATGAGGTGACAGGGAATGCCACAGTGGTGGTGGAGTTAATCTATGCAGACATGGAGAGAAGACTGGATGGCTGAAAAAGCTCAGACCTGGACCAAATATACACACAGATTAGTGTCCCATTATTAGGTACACTTCCTCGTTTGTGCACTCATTGTCAGTTTTATCAGTTTCATTTACTATATAGAGCCACTTTGTGGTTTCATAATTACAGACTGTAGTCCATCTGTATCTCTAAATACTTTATTTCCCTTTACTCTGTTCTCTAAAGGTCAGGGACACCCCCCCCCCCCTCCCCCAAATCAGATCACTTTTTACATGTTGGATCATTTTCTGCAATGCAGTGACACTATTGTGGAGGTTGTGTGTTAGCTTGTGTTGTTCTGGTCTGAATGGATCAGACGTAGTAGTGTTGCTGGAGTTCATTCTTCACTGTGCACCCTATCAATCTGTTATCTGTTATCAACACACACTTAACACACCATCACTACCTCAGTGTCACTGCAGAGCTGAGAATGATCCACAACCCAATAGTACCTGATCTGTGGGGTTCCTTTAAGGGGTCATATCATTCGAGATCAGAGTAAAGAATATGAATAAAGTAAAGTATGTAGAGAAACATTGAACTACAAAGTGCTTCTGTATTGTTCGTGATGCTCATAAAATGGATAATGAGTGTAGAAATAAGGTGTACCTAATAAACTGATCAGTGAGTGTATATTACTGTTGGTATAATAAATTCATGTCTTTTCCCAGGAAAACTAGTTGTGATGCTGGAAGTAGGCGTGGTCTAATACATTAACCCACCAGTGAAGTGACCTGAGTTTAAGTCCTGGTTGTGCCTTCCTGTTTGGCTCTGCCTGATGGAGAAAAAGAATAACAGAATGATCACACTTAAAAGTTATTCATGAAGCTGCTCCTACTCTATAGAAATTCAACAAATCTCAGATATGACCTTTTTGTATAATAGCTGCATATTCTGGTTTTGTGAAGCATACCAAAAATAATTTTTAAAAAAATACCGGAATATATTTCTTTTGTGTGTGATAGAATCCTCCAAAAACATGATATTTCCACGATCAAATTATTCCTATATTGCTTCTTCTTGGTCCTGGTAAAGACAAATTCTCCTTTAACTGCTAATTTGGCATTTTTAGCTGATATTTGTTTTAGAAATGCAAGGAATGCTTCATTCAGCTGTCAAGTGAATTCTTGGTGGCGTGTATCTGTAGAATAGTGGTTAGTCAAGATATTTTCTTGCCAGGGATTGTACAGGGAGTTACAGTCCCAGACATTTTCTTCTTGTGTCATCTTCCTTCTTTCAGATACTGCCACATCTTTTTTTTTCTATTCTACCATATAAAAATAGTTTTATCCTAATATAGAAAGATAGAGAGCAGCGAGGGGTCAGGAGATATTTAGACGAGCTGTAATATTCACTTTAGCTATCAGCATCATATCTGAGTCTGACAGGATTGAAGATGGAAAGATCCACCAGTGAGTACTATAAATAATGTACTGTGTGTGTTTGTGTGTGTAACTGTACCATGTATTAAAATAAAAAAAACTTGCTAGTCCCCACAAGGAAAATATATAGTTTTCATTTGAAAATTGTATGTTATTCGTTTATTTATTTATTTGTGTTTCAGATCCTTTTTTTAATGATCTTTGAGACCGAATATCGTGCAGTGTGAAGATTCATATTTCTGGCTGGCAATGTTGTGGGATCCTCCACCTCTTGTTGTTATGCTGTCCATCACTATGCCACGCCCCTCTCAGATGATGCCCCGCCTCCCATGCTAAAGCAGAGTCAAAAGTCTGAAACTGAAAAACAAGAATCTGAAAGTGAAAAAAGGGATCTGTAGCCGGAAAAAAGATATGAAACCCCAAAAATATAAGATCTGAATCTGAAAACATAAAATTTGCAACTAAAAATATAAGATTAAAAAAAATTTAATAAACATGAAAGTAAAAAATGAAAATAATGTTAATTTAAAAAATAAATCCAGAATTGAATTAAAACTGCCCTATGCTTATTTTAATTATGAATACATTATTGAATCTCAAGACTTTAGTTTCAGATTTTTTTTTCTTCAAATGAACAAAACTTTTGACCCTCATTCAGCTCCAGATGGAAATGGCTAGAAAACGACAATCGACAGTTAAGACTGTAATGTAAGTTTTTCTTTGATATAGTTGTACTATGTGAATGTTACTGTATTGTTACACTATTGTGTTTAAATACTGTAGGTTCTGTACGCTCAATGCCCACTTGCCCGACTGCATGGAACTGTTTCCTTATGTAATATTTTACAAATTAACCACAGCAGTGCAGATTACTGTCGAATTTCCAGACCAAAGCTTGTCTGACTAGTCTGTTTCAGGGTATCAATAAACACCACTCTGTATTATTATTATTAGTTTGAATTTTTAAGTAATAGCAGTTTGTACACTATGCAGAACAGTATATCATACAAATGTGATGCACTTGTGTTCTGGAAACCAATAAGTGAATTTCTATTCCTGTGTGAAACCACAGGTTACGTCATGTGCAAATATTCTTGTGCATGTAAAAACATACAAGCATACACGCCCACACAAACATACCCATGCACAAAAATGAATTTGGGGTAATATAGAAATGATTATGATTTATGCACTACAGAGCTGTCACCCTGGTCGAAACATACTTCACATATAAATGTTCTAAAAACATCATGCAAATGGATCAAGTGATTTATGTATGTAATATATTAGGAAACAAGTTAAAAACACCCATTTATTAAATGGATCACTGTTGTGATGTAGCATGCTGGGATAATGCTGAACATACTGCTGCCGTACTGCTAATTTGGTTTGGCACAAAATTTGCACCACATACCTAATTCCAGTGGTTTGGTGATTTCAAGCACAAGTGCTGTTTTGTTTCTTTAGCTGGTTTGCGCACTTACTGGTTGTAGTCCCACAACGTCAACATAAATACACCAGTACACCAAAATACAGCTAAATAAATTACAAATACTTTGTATAATGTAGACATTTTTGGAGACATAAAAACTTTAATAGAACTTAAAATGTAAAACATCTATCAACATTACTTACATAGTTGTTTTACGCCCCCCTTGCTGTTTCACTGGGCACAGGCAGAGATGCAGTAGTGATTGAATGTTTGTGAACCCTTTAGTACGATCTATAATTGTGTAGAAATATGACCTAAAATACAACAGGTTTTCACACCAGTCCTAATATGATCCAAAAGTTACATATCTGTAAGTGAATCCTCTAAGATCTATTAAATACAGTTGATTCCGGTTAATGGGACACGTTCGTTTTGGTCCCAATAACCAGCTGGTCCGATTAAACTAACATGCCCTATGTTACAAGACGGGACGTGCTATGTAACAAATTAACTACTGTTGCTTACACAAGCATAATACTGTAAAAAACAAGTTCTTTGACGCGCTTTTGCTGTGGCTAAGTGGTGACTTGTGTTTTCTTTTTGTTGCAGTAAATGGAAATGTTAAGCAAAGACCTGTAGGTGGCAGTAGAGGGCTGGGGGAGAAACTCGGGAGTTTTCGGGTAGTGATGCCAGAGACGAAAGAGTTTCTTCACAAATATTACATACTGTACACGTTCTTTGGTCCCAATAAGTGAATAACATTACACATATTTAATAGGATTTGTTTCGGTACTTTAGGATTTGGTCCGAATAAGCAGCTGGTCAAATTAACCGGTGGTCCTATTAACCAGAATCGACTGTACTTTACAAGACATGTTTGTGGAAGTGTATCATGGTATTAACACAGGAGAATTCTGAGAACCGGATAAATAATTGTTGCTCCTAAGCAATTAAAGGCCTCTTTCATCTTGACTAATGTTAATGTTCATGCTCATACGTCCACCAGGAGAAGAACAATTGTCTTATATTAATATTGTTTCAAGAAAGTAATTGCTCTCCATTAAGGGCACTGCTGCCTGTTTGCTATAGATGATACAGATACCTCAGAAGGATAGTGTAAAAGCATTTTGTGGAGAGTAAAAGTGGGAGAGATTTTTTTTGTTGTTGATATTTTGTCAGGAAACACTGCATTGCACCATAGGTACCTATGGATTGGGTTTGCTTTGCTGCATCTGAGACTTGATTGTTTGACTTTGATGGAACAATGAATGAATTATACCAGAAAAATGAAAAATCTAAAGCAAAATATCAGGACTGTTTATGAACTTAATCTCAACAGAAAGTGGCTCATGCATTAAGACAAAGAAACACGACTTGTCTTTGTAAAATTTTTTAAAGAACAATACAATTACTATTTTAGAGTGGCCAAGTCAAAGTTCTGAACTTAATACTATACAGTAGAATTGTTGTGGGAGAAGGTTATGTAAGGAAGCCCATCAAGATCCCAGAGTTAAAGTTGTTCTGCACAGAGGAATGAGCTACAATTCCTTCACGGCGATGAGCAGGACTAATCAATACTGTATCAAAACTGTAACAAATGACTATTTTGTCAGGTGTATAATCTGTCAAATAACTGAGACAATAATTGTTTATTATGATTATGAATTGCTGAATTACAAACAAAGTCTTTTTTCAAAGTCAAAGAGGTTGTTTTATGCAGTTGTTAACTATCAGTGAAGACAATTAAGATGAATACCATGATCAAAAATTCACTGTGTTAACAAACTTCCCTGCTAATACATAACTAAATTAACCTGAAGATTTTCTGAAGAACAGAAGACCAAAAAATAATGGTATGTGTAGACAAAGAATACAAAAATAAGATCCTATTTGCCTCAACTTACTCCCAAAGTACAGTCTGTTTGCACCGAGGGTAGAAATTATTTCGGCAGGGTAGCTGTTATTTCTGCCTGTTACCAGGTTTATATTTCGAAGCATACAGGCATTGAATAGACAAGCAGCCATAGCACAATGGGTTGCACTGAACATAGTGATTTTCAAAACAGTTGCATTGTCTGAATAAAATAAATAAATAACAAACAAATCACTGTTTTCCAAATTTAAAGGAGAGCCTGGCTGGTTTGAACTGGAATGGCACCATGAGCAAGAACTTATTGCCCAACGTCAGTGGCCGACCTCACAGATAATATCTAAAGGCAAGAGTCTTTTCAGAAGAGTGATAGCAGCATGTAGCCATGCTATTAGATGTCATTTTGGAAATTATTTCTTACTTACTGATCTCTACTTTAGGTGACTACCCAGAGTGGATTAAGGTACTGGACTATGAACCAGAAGGTCCAGGGTCCAAATCCCACCTCTGCCAAGCTACCATAGTTGGGTTCCTGAGCAAGGCCCTTAACCCACAATTGCTTGGATTGTAAGACTGTATTAATTGTAAGTCGCTAAATGTACCCAAAAGGTACTGGACTTCACTACCAGGTAGCCAGTTATAGCACTCCAAACAGGACTAGCCTATTAGGCTACTGCATGAATGTAACCAAAATGTCCTAGAGTGTACATGCATAAGGCCACTTACTAACAAGAAGGTAGCAAATTAAAATTTAATAAGCTCTTTCATCTGGTAAACATCTTGTCTTACCATTACTAGTTGTCCTTATCCACAGTAACTAACAATTGAGCTGAGAAACTGAGAGTAAAGTTAGGGCCTTGCTCAAAAGCTCAGCAGAGGCAGCTCGGTAAAACCAGGATTTGAACTGAGCCATCTAATTAATGGTGCAGAGCCTTAAGCCCTATAGTGACAGTGGAAATGCCCTAACCTCCTGACACCCTTATTTCCCATATCAGGACATTCTATTTTTGGATTGCTACACATTATTTTTTATTCTTCCTAACTGAGGCCATGTGTGGTTTCTCATGGGGAATAGGCGTGTCAGATTTTATAAAAAGAGAAAGATTAGACTTTATCTTTTGATCTCTGTATTAATTAGACATCGGCGTCTTTGATCACCTGCCTGTTCTGTGATAGTGGATTTGGGATATCCAGGTTATCATTACCAATGAAGTACTGACATAAAATCCAAAATAATTGCCTACAAATTATGTTAACCTGTCAGTTATTCAGTTGAAATCATTTCCATATCAATTTAATGTGCATCACATTTGCAGCATTTAGCAGCCCCTTTATTTCTAATGGCTTATGTTAGGGTCCTACCCGCTCCCGGAGCTTGTAGTCGTCCGCGCCGATCGCCCTTACAGAGCCATCGGTGGGGATG
>JAUZSV010355558.1:0-11420 GCA_034780495.1 Parotocinclus cesarpintoi | reverse complement strand
AGGTGGTTCTACAAAGTATTAAGCAAAGGCTGTGAATACTTATGTAAATATGATTTCTTTGTTTTGTAATTTTAATAAATTTTCAAAACTCTCAAGAAAACTTTTTTCACATGGTAATAATGGGGTGTAGAATTTTAAGGAAAAAGATTAATTTAATACAATTTGGAAGAAGGCTGTAATGTAACAAAATGTGGAAAAAGTAAAGCGCTGTGAATACTTCCCGGATGCACTGTATATATATATTCCCTTCTCTTTATATCCCCCAGGTTTGCATGGATTCTAGAGCATAGGCAATTATTTACAGCTGCCACCAATCCACAACACAGCTGATAATTACCCCATGAAGCTGAGCCAGCAGGATAAATTCAGGTGGAGTTGCATGTTAAATAATCAGTAGCTTCATTTAAAATGCAGTTTACTCAAACTAGACCTACCCGACAGTTTTTTCTTAAAATTATGAGTGCTGGGGTAATTAACCAATTAAACAGCTCCAAAATCAAGGTGGAATTCTCCTGGTTCTGCAGAGGTTGGGGAAGATTTTTTAACCAGGATAACACCAATGGAAACCATCCCAGCTGAGACGGCTCCATGTAGATCATTCCACAACGGCTCACTGTGGCTGGCTGAAAAAGATTTCATACTTTACAATACAATGCAATATACTATTTGAGTCAGCAAATCCTAAACAACGTATCTACAACTAGTGGTAAGTATCACAATTCGATCAATGCCTAAGCAATACACTCTTACTGAGGCCTGTGACAGGTCCATGGCTTCAAAAATCAAACTCATCTGATTGGACATTTGGATAATTTCTCCACTCATGAGGCACAGCTGCAAGAGAAATGATAACTTGTTAGTTGAACGCTCACCTTGAAAGAGATTCACAGACAAACCCTATTATCTGAATTTCCACTATAAATTTTATGGTATTTTTATACCCAAACTGCCATCTGAAACACTGGATCTCACGATTACCAAAGACAAAACGAAAATCTTAGAAATCAAGTTATGATTAAGTGAGTAAGTGTTTAGGGGCGTAACATAGTAGATGTACATTTAATAAGCAGTCTAAACTTTGGTTAGGTTAGTGTTAGAGATGTGCCCTGCAAAGGGCTTCATTTACCCCTTACTGCTGACTTTTAGTATGTGTACTCATTTTTGTTGTATTCTGTTATTTGCCTGGTGGCAGTTCCCTTGGCGGCATCTTGTGGCATTGGTTACATCTTGCAAGAGACACGCCTTCCCTCAGACCCAGCTATGGATTGCAGCGGCTTATTTCATCAGCACACCTGACGACTATCAGAGGCAATCAGCACACTATTTCATTTTGAAATATCCCCTAATTTTTGTGCATTCGATTTTCTGAAGATTCAGAAAGTGAGGTTCAAACTGTAGGTGATATCACGTAAAACATTAAATAAAATATGCATACTAAATTAATTCTACTCAGACAAATAGATTACCTTTTTATTATCATCCAGTACAGTGTTCATGCTCTCGATCCAAAGCGTATCTATTGGACCATCAAACACCACCCACTTCCTGTCTGGAGTGGCTGCTGAGGCAAACTCTCGAAATGTATTTGCCACAATCCCATCTGTCCACTTAAAAGAGAAACATCCTTTAACTGATTATGTACAAGCTGGCAGACATTTAATTATATGAGATACATTATAGACTGAACATACCTCGTGAGATACAGGGTCAAACTGACCAAAAAGCTGCCCCATAGTGATGGATTTAGGGTTGATTGTACGGTATTGGACTTTCTCCTCGTCGTTATAACTTCTCTCATTCATAAGCGTCAATGTATCAGCTAAAACATGAAGTACTTTGGTTTTTCCAGCAAAGGGTTCACCTACAAGCATGAATCTAAGGAACAATGTGAGTATTTTAGGAACAAGGTAAACTAATGTTCAGGGAGGCAAATGTTTTTCCCCTTATTATACACTGGGAAGCTTCTGAATCTACTCCTAACGGTTTGTTAAGTAGAGCTGGCAAACCTAGATATAACAGTGAATTCACAAGATTTGAAGACGAGAACATTAGCTGTCTATTATGATATTTGATGTCAATCCAAATATCTGTGACTGTAATGGCATTTAATGGCATATCAGTCCAATAAAGCCTTCCATTTATTTGTGACATGATTATGCATATTTGAGTACGGCTTTATTGACTATGGTGCTGAACTCACATTACCTCTTTAGTCTATTTTTTTAGTCAAATTTTTTCATTGCACTGCAATACCTGCTATTATTTTTATGTTCACATTGTCACTTTTAAACCATACAAATCCACATCAACTACAGCACAAGTTATAGGTTGTACAAGAAACATAATAAGCCACTACATTTGCAAAAAAATTGCAACGTCTCAAAAGTTTTGACTGCTTTAAACAGATTTTTTATTTGAATTTGTTTTGTTTATTTTATTTTACTTAATGGAAAAAGGCATAAGAGTGTTAAGTGAAATTCTAAATCAATTCCACAATAGCACTAGTGATAGTTTGGCACCATTAGTTGCTAGAGCTGTTAAATTGCATGTTCTACTTGAAGGCACTGTGGTATCCCACAGACAGTTAATTTTGTGTTAGTTAATGAATACTCAGCTAAATCAAAAAAGGCATGTCTTAAAAGTCTTAAAAGCTATTATGTCTTATAACGATCACTTGCTATCACCATATACCTATTTTGAGTGAATAAAGATTCAATATGTGAGAATCAGAAACATGTGCACCTACCCATGGCGTACAATCATCATCTCATAAGTCTGAATCATTTTATCCAGGAAAACTTTCACAGGTTGGACATTGTGGTTTATACAGCACTCTTGAGCGCATTCCAAGAAGAGCTAAAAAAATGACAGAAAAAAACAATAAACAGAATATTTAATTGCAAAACCATGAATGTATAATAAACTGAATCTGACACCTCACCTTATAATCAGCAATAGGGAGAGAGACTCCAGGAAAAAGGTCGCTGGTGATTCCATTAAAGAGAGGGATATCATGAGAGAGAAACTTGGGCTCATTCACATCCTTGATGGACCGCAGAAGCTAACAAACAAATATACGATATTGACATTAAAACATAATATTATAGGCTTACATTTTACTATTTACTGCTTACAAATATTAGGGGGATACTTCAAGATGAAACATCTCATAATTAAATATCCCCTAATTTTTGTGAGCACTGCAGTTGTGGTAGAGACTGTGGTAGCCTAGCGGTTAAAGCACTGGACTCTGGATAAATGCTGGTCCTGGGTTCAAATCCCACCACTGTCAATGCCAAGCTGTCACAGTTGGGTCCTTAAGCAAGGCCCTTAAACCACCATTGCTTGAATTGTAAGACTGTATGAGTTGTAAGTCGCTCTGGATAAGGGCGTCTGCTAAATACCCTAAATGTAAATGTAAATATAGTTGATTCCCCTTACAAGAATATCTTCATCTTCATTTGGAAACTTAAGTTTCAGGTTTCCAGCTGCCACCAGGACTGCTTTGACAGCTCTCATTCCGTAATCGTAGTGGAACTGGGATGACAATTGCTCAGAGCACAGCCTGTAGGTCATTACAATCTTTACTGAAAGAGGCTTGGCATTCAAGAACCCATACGAATACAAAGAGATCTCAGCAATCAGGGCATAGTTGGGAACCATCATGGCCACGGTTCGGAACAAAACCTAGATAAAAACAGGAGAAATGACCTGTGTTCGTTCATATAAGTAGGATATCACGTAATAAATAAAGTGGGAAATGAAGCTTTGTGGTACGATAAATGTCACCTTTAGGTTATCAGGAAGCTCCGATCTTCCAGCATACCCAGGGTTCATGGTGATTGCTACAAAGCAGTTGGGGTTGAGGCGAAGCTCTGTGCCTTCAAAGTCAAAAACCTCCAGTTTCATCTCAATGGATCTCTGAATGCACAGGATCTGCTGTGCCACCACAGAAAGCACCTCCAGTTCAATGCGGTTAAATTCATCAAAGCATGCCCATGCACCTGAGGATGCCAGTCCCTTAAAGAACTGGGGCCGGAAAGAGAAATAATTCATACTATAGTAAATACAATTTCTGTTGTTTTTTAGATTCTGTCAGTATGATCTTTTTTTTTTACCTTTCCCATGGCAAGATAGTCAAGTCCATCTGAGCAGTTGAACACCACACACTGCACAGCAAGGGCTTTTGCCAAGTCTTTAGTGGTTTCTGTCTTGCCGGTTCCTGCTGGGCCTTCAGGAGCACCACCTAAATTTAGATAAAATGCTCCAATCTGTGATGGAGCCCAAACATATAAAGTTGTTTAACATCGAAATAACTATAAACTTGGTAAATGCACTTGTCAGTCGCTTTATTATGAACATCTGCATGTCACCCCGGTCAATAAAATAACTATAAAATAAATAAATTAGGGGGGAAAGCTTGCTAAAAGCATGATTGGTGATCGGCTGGTTTAAGAGTCTTATGAACTATACTCTCTAGAATATTACATATGATAAGTAGTCTAGAAACGCCCTTGATTGAGCAATTAGCCCTGCACTCTGACCCTAATTAAGAAACAAGCTGGGATGTAGAAATAGAATAATGTTGTTGTACTGTACAGCAGTGTACTGTATACTGTATGTATATTGAAAATATATGTGGTTCATCTTGTCTCAGTTTTAATTACTGTTGATATGGTCTGTATTTAGCACTAACAGCATAAAACCATGAACCAATCTGCCTTGTGTCACCAGTGTAAGCTGGTGATAGTGATGTAACCTTATCCCAATTGAGCTTCATATAAACTCCACATCCGGGGTATTGTTGCTGAAAATGTTCATGCCTTTATGATAGTGTCGCCCCGTTTTGGTCTCTTCTTCATTTGGACTCAAACACCTTGTCAAGGAGAGCCTAATCCTATGCATCTGTCTGAGGTAACATTAATTAACCTTTTTTCAACAATTCATTCAAACTGAATTAATCAGTCCTTTCTCCACATGCTTAAATACATTTTTTGATAAAAAAAAATTTTATAAAACATTTTTTTTTTTTTAATAAAAATGGACAGAATGGATGTTGTTGCTATATTCACTTGTTATTATATGACTTTTTATTAAATGAAATATAATGAAATGAATATAAGTTTAGGCAATATGTTTTTATATCAGTTATATTTATCTGCATGTATTTATATGATCTAATGTTATATACTTATCCAAAATCTACTGTAAAATACTTAATTATATTACTTATTTTATTATATTTATATATATAAATATATATATATATATATTTATATATATAAATATATATATATATATATAATTAGAATATATATATAACTATATTACTTAAATACTATGATGATAATGATTAAAAATTAATAATGATTGTAATTATAATACATTATATCATTTAAAATAAATGTAAAATGAATGACAAACTATTATTTTTTCAATTTGCTTTTTTACTCTTATATAATGAACAGTCTTAAATCGGAACAAAGTCTTGGTCAAGAATTGATATTGACTCAGACTTGACTATTAGAAGACTTGTCCTTGACCTGTGATCAGCTCTAGTGGTCTTGATTACATCTATGAATGGCCAGGTTTCCAGCATGCCAGTGTTACGTTCAGTGTTGAGTACAAGGAATTTCAATCTACGTCCTAACAATAATTTATTTGTTTTTTCAATAATTAACAGTATGCCTGTAGCAACCAATTTATTTTAAAATGTCTTTGTAAACCCTGGACAATATGAAGTGTGTGTGTAATATAGTGAATGGTAAATGTGTATTTGTATTTCATATGATTTGATTACCAATGTTCGGTAGCATCGATCTGTTAAAGGTGTGATGACTAAACGAGGAGAATTCCCCAGGTACTCGTAAGCATATTTGACGTCACAGTTTATGATACAGACACGGACGTTATCATTTATCCAGTAGTAGCGTAGCTGGGCCAACCACTGGAAATCTGTTTCATGAGAAACATCTGGTGGCAGAGGGTAAGTGCGAGATAATTGGAACAGTACATGAAATACAATAGCATGTAAATATAAATATACAAATATTATACTAATTATACTAATGGCATATTATTGTGCTACTGTATTGGCAGTAGTTAAAGGTAGAGTCAATTATATATAAGTAAGACTAAGTTTGATCATTTTAGGCCTCTGAAAAACAGACATTATAACTAATATTATCGGCCTTGGCTGTGGAAACAATACTAACTATTTGCTTCACTCACCAGTATTACTGACAATACCTTTAACAAACAGGATGAGGAACTTAATATGTAAAAACAATTATATAGAAATTTTGAAAAATCAGAACAACCTTTTTGTATCATTTCCATTACAACATCTCGAGCATGTACATCTATAGTGACCAGTGCTCCCAGGGTCGTGCGGGTCTGCTTGGGCAGTTGACCTCTGACCAGTTCCACAATGTCATTTAGCTGACTCTGTAGCTGATCGTAGTAGTTCTTTAGACCCTGTCATCACCCAATAGAACTATTTTACATATAAAGAAAATCAATAATATGGTTATTGTTGTGTATGATACCAGAGTTCCTTACATGAGCTCCACTTCTGATAGCTTCATGGACCTCTAGGGTCCAGTACATCTGTGATGTACAAAGCACCACCTGCCCAGGCCAATCCCGAACCCACTGACTCCTCTTTGTCTCTGGATAAGCCTGCAGAACAAGCAAGTACGGAGGCAAGTTGATATACAGTACTGTGCAAAGTCTTAAGCCACCAATTGATTAGATATACAATTGTTTTTGCAATGATATAACGACCATACATACTGCACACAAACAATAGGGCTTATTTTTTCATGAATATGAAGAGGATCCCACAAGAACTGCTGGACAATCTGATCCTGTCCATGCCCCATCACTGTCAGTGTGTTTTGGAAGTCTTGGGTTATCATACACCCTACTGAACAGTCAATGTGTGGCACTCTCGTCCAGTTTGAAATTATTTTGTTCACCACATGAGTTTTTAGCAAGGGTCCAATAGCAAGATCATACAAGATCGATGTTCCTTATTGGTCTGCTGAAATATAACTGTTGGTTGAGTTTACCTGGTGAACTTGTATGATTTTGCTGGTCTTGCTGGTTGACCTGCATACCTGTGTCCAAAGTATATCACATATTGTTTTTTTTAAAGTAGCGAAAGCACACGTAACTGGCTTCTCTCAAATACAATGTTGAGAGTACAAATCAATATGTCATAAATTGAAAATTTATAAATCTATTACTGAAATTCCATTTGCCTCTACAGCTTCGAGACTTGCATAAGAGCTAAACAGGGTTCTCAGGTTACATTGAAGCAATGAGCTAATCCACCAGTCAAGTAACCTGGGTTTCAGTCCCTGTTGTGCCTTCCAGCCAGGTTGGGCATCACACAGATGCAGGTAACAAGGTTAATATTCTCATTATCACTTACTTCTTACATTACCACATAGGTTAGCTGTAGTGCATGCTGTTGTAATAGTGCCTCTGGTGCGGAAAGTTTTACTAAACACAAAGTTTTATCACCCCTCGTGCTGCATGAGCAGATTGAATGCTGAAAAGAATTTGGCTGGAGTTGTTCACTTTAAACGCACTGACATGATGAGCTGCAGTGGTTAGGCCAGAGGTCTGGATCAGCGCAGTTGCATATTAGTTTGCATTTGACAATTTGTTTCCAGTAGTTAAAGTAATAGTAACAGTGCCTGGACAAAATTGATTGCAGCTACAAACATCCACTATGAATAATATCATTTTCAGCTAAGATTCCCACAAATTAGTAAAGTCCCATTGAACCCACACTCTTGGTTTTAATCAGTCATTTGGGGTTAAGGTCTGTTTAGGCATTACTGTTGACCTTAATTAGTTACATTTATCAGTCAGTGCTCTCTTAGTCATCTTCACGTCTTCTTTAACATTGTTCTTTCAAGTCATTCTTATTTATTTTGAATTTTTTCTCACACCTGCATTTTATTCTCGATCACAGTTACCTTGCTTATTGGCTGCCTGGGTTACTCAAAAACAGAAATGTCTAGCATTTGTCTAGCAACAGTGTCATACTGTGTAAAACTCCATTATGTTATGTAAGTATTTTCAGCATTTAGCCCCAATCAAAGTGTGGTCCCAACCCCCCCCTCCACAGACTTAATTGTTCTAAACTGTCAACATGTCCTTCTCAAATTAAACCACAAGCAACATTCAGTATGCATGTATAAATAACCTACAGCTTTCATTCGACATATCTAAAAAGCCGGCAGCAAACAATAAACAATTTTGCAAAGGGAAAGTAGATTTATTTTGGTTTGTGGTAACCGCATGATGGACTGTGAGAGCTTAGTGAGCTCAGCTTAACTGTGGGGTTAACACAGGGCATAGCAAAGAACCAGAGATACAGACAGACAAAAAGAGAAAGCTACAGAGACAGAACTAATCATTGTGGATAAACACAGAATTAACTCTGGATCAGCATGTGACGTGCCTCTGAACCTGGAGTAACGCACACGCTCCTGTTGCATGGTCACATTTTAAAAATGTGACCAGATTATGGGGTGATGCCACACACACGTGGAACAGATAATGAAGATGGCTGCTGACATTAGTAATCTGTATCCAGACCAATGTGCGCTACTGTATTACTGTTGTGTCAGGACTCAACCTGCAAAATAATCCTGATAACTGGGAAGAACCACCAGTAGACAGGCCAGAACCTAAACCTAGTCGCCTTACACATGAGCAGCATGATCTGTATTGCATGCTTAATATAAAAACAATGAGCCACAATTCATGGTGCCTTTCACAAACTCATATACATATATAACATTTGAAGAACCAGCCCATGTGTTTCCTGGTTACATAATTTAGAAATGGGAGTTAACACACACTCGTGAAAGAACAAATGCTCAAGGGATTTGAGAATGCATTTCATAGTGCAAAGACAAATCATTCCACAATACATTAGGAATTTAGCAGATGCCCTTATCCAGAGCGACTTACAACTGATATGCTCTTACAATTTAAGCAATGGTGGGTTAGGGGCCTTGGTTAAGGACCCAACTGTGGCAGCTTGGCAGAGGTGAGATTTGAACCCAAGACCTTCAGGTCCACAGTCCAGGGCTACCACAGTCCCAAAAGATAACCATTTAAACTTAGGTCATTAAGTCATAGGTCACAGACACTCTTATCAAGAGCGACTTACAATTAATACCGTCGTACAATCAAATCTATTGTGGATTAAGGGCATTGCTCAGGGACCCAACTGTGGCAGAGGTGGGATTTGAACCCTGGACCTTTTGGTCCATAGTACAGTACCCTAACCACTAGGCAACCACAGAACGATAGCTAAACAGAATTAACCAACAACATCTGATAAGATTTGGTACAGATACCAAATGGTTACTATTTGATAGTGTCAGGTAGGCTAAGCCAATTTCAAGCCATGGTTTCAGACAAACAACAGTTTTGCAGATGAACAGTAGCCTTGTGATGATAGACAATATTATCAAATAAATAAATATTGCAATAATTACAAACTCTAGAGATTCTGCAAATTATCATCTAGCACATAATATTCCATTCCAATGCTTTGTGGTTGTATTTTCAAGAAATCTGCATTTAAGTGTCACACAAGTGCCACACAAACATAGTCTCTAAACACTGTCACAAACACACCTCTAAAAATTTAAATTAACTGCAAATATGCATTATTAATATTTCAGTCTAGTAACAAATGGAGGATAAATGCAAATAAAACAAATACCCAGTGTCCATAAAAAGGGAAAGGAGCTTGTACAGAAGAACGGTGTCAACTAGCCAGTTTTTTTTTTTTTTAATTTATTTTAAGAAGTCCTTTCGCAAAATGAACAAAGTACAAACGTAACAGCTCAAAATGGCGAGAGTGCACTACCAGTAACCACTGCAACTAATCACAGCCAGAAAACCATGTTACCTAAACACCTATAGTCGTCGAAACATGCCTGCTAGTGACAGCCATACAGTTGGATAAAACAGCTGATAACCACCCTGTTTTGTTAACATTGTCACTACATTTATAACTAATTACGTTACATCATTAAGTTTATTAAGACATAAGCTCAAAATGCTGGAGAAGTCATTATAACACAGTCGCACAGAATCGCACACAGGATATGGCTCATAGTACACACATTATTATAATTACTATTACTACTCCTACATTTAATTATGATAAAGAGTTGCTTTTCTAATTTAGATTTGCTGTTCTCTCCTGCTGAGATGCAGCTGATCGCTTACATAGTTCATGCATGCTGGTTACATGACTGAAAATGTTTGGGATACTTCGTAAACGATAATATAATTTATCATAATAATTTGCAGGCAATGACTGCATGTCTAAACCTATGATATCTTCCAGACCTAATGAACGGCATAATTAATTTACATATTTATCCAGGGTGACTCCAGATGGTTTTGGACCCTACTCAACAGTGGTAGGTTCACAACCTCACATCATTCCAGTTGGTACCGCTAAGCTTTAAAAACTTTTAGAGCCAGTCAAACAAAATAATGACAGAATTTGTTTTGAAAGTAGGTGAAATTCAGAAACCATTTCCAAACAACAGCCATGTTTCTACATAAAAACATAAAAAAATCTTTGGGTCTCTATAATCTTACAGAAATTAGCTAATATACACTACTAACAACAGCCTCTCAGTGCCATTTAGAATAGCCTAACCTTTTTCACCTACAGTAATTAAATTGTAACCATTACAAACAGGGTAGACAATGAGCATGCACTAATATGTCCTTTGATAGCTCATGTTATTCTACTCCAGTTTCTAGGGTTTTCTTAAAGCCCCTGTGGTCCTGACCTGCTTTTACAGGTATAATCAGCTTCTCAGATAAAACAGCCCACTGGCTTCTTTTGCCAGTAACTCTAATTACCCTACTTCTGTAATGAGGTAGTAAGAGTGCTGCTTTGAGTCTTATACTGTGTCACGCTGGCACAGAAAGTGAAATATAATCTTGAACAATCAAAACTTTGGTAATAAACACCAAAAAAGGACCACAGTAGTTTATTATTCTCATACTTATCTATTATATTTAATTTTTCAATATAACTCGTTGACTGTTATCTTGTATAGCCCTGGCATTTTAGAAAGCTATTTTGTACAGAGGAAATGTCATTTTTGTGAGCAGCTCCATCTTTTTCTAAGACACTTGTCACTTATGAGTTGCCACCATTTGTTAGGGTTCCTACCTTCCCCCGGTGCGTTCGGCCGTCCTCGCCGGTCGCCATTACAGAGCCATCGGTGTGACAGCCTTATATCCACTATCTTAATTATGTCCAGATCCCAAGCAGCTGCTTCACGTCTTATAAAGGCGTGGTTCTTGGCACTGTTCGGGGCCAGGTCATCATTATTCCAACGGAATTACATCTCCGA
>JAUZSV010355451.1:0-10000 GCA_034780495.1 Parotocinclus cesarpintoi | reverse complement strand
CGGCCATGGTAGGTGGGTTGTGCCCAGTCAGGTAAAAGAGCAGAAATGTCCCAATAATTGTCATGCAAAGATCAGTGGCAACAAGCAGCAAGGCTGGTTGGTCCACCCCTTGGAAATGGAATATGACTCATGGGACAGGGCTTTCCTTTCGGGCCAGCTCCACTCTAGAGGGCCGGGGCCATTAGCCGCCTTAATATTCTGCATTACCTTTCCAGCCATTTGTTTCCCTTTTGTTGTGATACCTACTTAAAATATCAAAGCCAGCAAGAGGCTCAATGAGACATTTGAAAACTGAGAAATGCAGGTTTTATGTGTCAACGCCATATCCCCTCCCTCTCTCTGACTGCCCCTTCTCTTTAGCCAGCCCCATGCAGGTAGCCATGGATCAAAAAGGAATCAAAGGGGGGGGGGGTGTTGCAAAAAAGTTTGGGTGGGACATCAATGGCTGACATGGTTGAGGCAGAACAAAAAAGAAAAAAAACTATACATGATAGACTGGGGAAGAAGAGGGGAATCAAAGCTCTCTAACAGAATGGAAGCAGTGAGAAATTTTGAAACACATAACCTGAATGTGGTCTTTTTGAGAGAGAAGTGAAGACAGACAAAAGAGATCTGCGCCAGTACCTAGCCCTGGTCCTTGGCTTAGTCAGATTGCTAACTGGATATAAACATACCCAATAGGTTGCATTTGATGAAATGAGTCACTAAGGGCTCTGATAAGGAGCACACAGTTTCAAAGTGTACACAGCAGGGCATTTTGCCTACAAATTAATTTCCCTCCCAAAGGCAAGCGGAACCCCTTCAGACGCCAGAAGACCAAAGTGAGCAAACGGAACCCCCTGCCAGTAACCCCTTCAAATATCGCTCCTCTCCTGTTGTGTACACACACAAACAATTACATCAGGCCAGAAGAGGAGGGGTGTGCACATGTTTAGGTTGGGTGAACATCATAACAGCGCCCACCACCACGTCATCATATAAATGTGTGCTAGCCAGCGGGGCTTTGTGCCAGTGACATTGGGAAATGATCTATGCATTTACTGACAATGTCCCACATTATTTACAGACAAAAGAGCATGACTGGGCTTAGAGTATCACATACCTGAGCAGTCACACTCGATCCTTTCACTGAAAGTACTGTATCTCATATACCATTCCCTGATCTTTTCCAGTGCTATTTTGGGAACCCTTCTACAATCTGCCGTACATCACGGCAGATGACACACTTAGACAAACACAAAATGCAAGACATATTTAGACAAACACAAAATACAAACTCAATGAAGTTTGTTAACATACTTGACAGATGTTTAGTACTCTTTAAAACCCATCAAAATGATTCATATTTGGTAGCTTCTAGGTCTAGCGCTCGTCCCATAGGTGCACACTAAATTACAAGTCAGGAGAATTACTGCAACACCATCACCTGTCTTTTTGCATTAATGTCTTGTTCATCTATAGCCTCTTGTTGTCTGTTAATCCCTGTTTCCTTTATAGTTTTGATGATGATTGAACTACGCAGCTCTTGATGTGGTGTGCCCTGGCCACTGTGAGCGTGTGTTCTCTAAAGACTACAACATGAAACAAACCTGTGCAGAGGAATGCATGCCAACCCTCTGCACTATGATTGATTCAGGTGGCTTTTGGCAACAACCACCAAAGATACTGACCTATTAAAATCTTTGTAATTGTTCTGAATGGTGGTACCATGGCTTTGTTTGTTTTCTTACAGGAGACTCTACAGTAAATTGCTCGTCAGCTTTAACAAGAGAGTGGCCAGAAGAGAACTGACCAATTAATTTGACGAAATAATATAATCTTTAAGAGGTTAGATGGCCTTTATTTGTCAACAAGACTGCAGTTCCAACATGCTGCCCAGTAAACCAAAATTCATACTTACACCATGGACATAGTTACACCATGCTACATGTACATCTAGGCATTTATCAGACTAACCTTATCTAGATTGACTTACAAGTGATTCAATCTTAACTGCTACAATACGAGCAACTGTGGCTTAAGAGTCTTTCTAGAGGACCCAACAGTGGCAGCAGTGGGATTTAAACCCCGCACCTTCTGATATATAGTCTAGTACCTTAACTGCTAGGCTAACAAAGGCATTCTTCACATGTCAACACAATAAATGAGCATGGGTGACGGGTTATACTGAACCACGGCTCAGTGAATCAATACAATTTTTATTCTAAAGGCCTCAAAAATACCAACGCAATTCAGTCCTAACAGCCAGTAGTTATTAGGCTACTTCAGATGCCTGGACAGAGTTAGACCTAGATGCCCCAGACTGATCACCTACAGGTTAAATGAGGTTTTGATGTCCACTGATAACAACCTGTCTTTAGCTCTATCATTTCTATACATAGCATTAAAACTGTGTTTTTTTAGCTGGGTGTGTCAGTATGAGCAGAAACCAGCCAACTGTTTGAAGTGTGGAACCTTTTTTTTTCTCTCAGCCTGCGTTGTTTCGTCTCAGTGCGGCGAGAGAGGAGAGACAGCCACTGCAAACAGCAGGTGTGGCTTTTGAACGAAGCCACGACATGGCAGATCTCTTTGGTCTCCATCGTCTGATTCTTGTTTTCATCAAAAGAAGAAAGGCCCTCCTTGCTGTTGTCTTTCATCTCCGGGAGCCGGCCTCTCCTTCATTCTCTACCTTTTGTTTGTTTGTTGTCCCTGGGCTGTAGCTTTGTGGCTTTTAGCAGGTGTTACTATATAGCCCTCTAGTCAGACATAAGCGGTGGTTGAGGATTGCCACACTGTAGAGCTCTAAGTGATAAGCATTGACAGGGGTTATGTCAGATGTACCTGAACTTTGAAAGCCTTTCTCATACGTTATTTATGTAATTTTTACCGGTGCAGTTTGGAAGAAGCATTGGTTGGCTGTTTTCTTTATCAGTCCAATGCTCTACGTTCTATTGTATCCACTCGTGCTTCTATAGCCTGCGGCTGGATGATCTCTCCAGTTTAATTTCCTATTCGATTCATCGTTTGTCTCCATCAACAATTATTTGGTACAATGCGCTAAACACTATTCCAGATCTTTCCACTGGAGGATCTAAGGGAAGCTCTCTGTTTTGTGCTCCACCAGAGCAAACACTGTGGACATTTTTTCATACGCTTCACCTAAAGGTGACCCATCAGTGAGGATATGCTATTCAAATGTACTTTCGCTCTTACTGTACGTCAAATGAACAAACACCGAGTTCAGCTACTGATAGACCAAATTTATTTTCAGCCTCCTCTTTGCATACCCCTAAACTCCTCTATTAAAGTTTTACTCTTGTAAATAAGGTGTGCCTCACCAATCCGACTTTGAATTGTGGAGGAGGAAAAACATGCATTAGTCCTGTTCTTTGGCACAATGTAAACATTGCTAGACACAAACAAGGGAGTCTCCCCCAAATAAAGACACTAATCGTGTATTTCCACTTTGTAGTTTGGCACAGAGCAGTTATAAATCCGTGATACAACACATTGTCATCATTTCCATTGCCAAATGACAAGTAGTGTAACCAAGATCCATGCTTAATATGGTTACCATACTTGTCAGGGTACCAATAGTAAGGCTAAATTCTAAGATCAGAGCTTTAGAGGTGAGACTTTTTTTATACAAAAAAACATACATTGTAAAGTAATTTTGGACTGTCACTCCCACACTTGGGAAGCAAGAACATCTGACTTTGTTAGTGGAAACATTATGATTGGAAAGACACCAACAAATCTGAGAAACTTTCCATTAATGCTGAGTCTGTGAGCCTCAAAGAAATCACTTGGATGATCCAAAGCAAAGGAATGGCAAAAATTATGCTAATTTTATTTTCAATATTGAAGTATGTATGTTATGTTGTGTTTAAACAGTATACTTATTTATCTTTTTAAATTAAGCTTATCAGAGACAAACTTTTGTAATGTTTTATTTATATAGCGCTTTCTAAAGCAGCTTTACAATTTTATATTATTTCCTAATGTCTTTGGTCTGTCCCAAACTGAGCAAGCCTATGGTGACAGTGGCAAGGAAACTCCTATCAGAAATTCCTTTGTATGGAACTTCTTGATTTCCAGTTCTTTAACTCCACTTTGGGTGCATCACTGCTTTTCATACTTATTACTATAGTGAACTCTATATTTGAAATTCAGTCACAGAGGAGAGTGGAGTTTATTAGGTAGCAAGTCATGCAATTTAGCAGTGCATTTAGACATGGTCAAGACAACCTGCTGAAGTTCAAACCAAGCATCAGAATGGGGGGGGGGGAGAAAGGTGATATAAGTGTCCATGAATGTGGCATGGTTTGGTTGATCCTAGATGGGTTGGAGTAGTTCAGAAACCCAGGGCCAGTACTTTGATGTCCAATTGTTGCCAGAGTTCAGAGGGAAATGGCTAGGCTGGTTCAAACTGTTAAAAAGGCAACAATACCAAGGTTACAACCAAAGTATGCTTAAAAGCACCTCTGAACAAACAACAGATCAAAACCTTGAAGCAGATGGGCCACATTAACCAAAGACCATACCAGTTGTCACCAAGTACAACCAACTGAGACTATGATTCTTACTGGTTTACTAAAATTGCATAATAGAGGACTGGAACAACATTGCTTGATAAGATGAGTCTCAATTTCTTCCGCAATGTTCAGATAGTAGAGTCAGCATTTGATGTAAACATCATGAAAGCATGGATCCATCCTGCATTTTATGAACAGATCAGGCTGCTGGTGATATTGGTTTGGGGGAGATTTTCTTGGGGCACTTTGGGCCCCGTTGTCCATCCCTTTATGACCACAGTGTACCTTATAAATTTCACGTCACAGAGCTCAAATCATCCCACACTGGTTTTGAACACGACAATGAGTTCACTGTACTTAGGTGGTCTCAATCCAACAGAGCATCTTTGGATGTGGTGGAAAAGGAGATTTGCATCATGGATGTGCAGCCGTCTTGTCTGCAGAAATTGCGGGAAGCTCTGCTTTCCAGCACCATCTTGAATCTATGAGATGACAAATTGAGGTGGTTTTGAAAACAAAAGGGGTCCTGGTACCAGCAAGGTGGGCCTAATGAAATGACCAGCGAGTGTATGAATATAAAAGTGTAACCACCTTGTGGATCACCTTCCCCCCAGCACTAAGCCTTTACCACTGGGACAAAAAGGGCTGAAAAAGGATCTAAACTGTCAATGGCAAGATCATGCTTCACCTTTTGGGGAAAATATTATTTAAGAAACCGATTTAGCTACAAGTTTCCATAGATATATGTGTTATCATAACAAAACCTTATGCACTGTTGTCTGTCAGGATAAGAATGCCTTCTAGCTTTGGTTCTGAAGACTACCCATTGGTCTTGATAGATATCTGCATACACAGGCTTTTGCCAGTATTTTATTCCACAAGTACTTCTTTAGTTTCATTGCTCTACCGGCTCAAAAGGCTCAAAAATGCCCCTCTTTTCACGCTCAATAGTTGCTAAACTATTTGTGCCATATGGGGGAGTTTAGAAGGAAACCACAACTTATAATAGTGTCTAGGTCATGACTACTGTACAGTGTTTTCTTTCATGATGCCATGGATTCCTTAGATGGTTGGCATGGGAGACCGCTGCTAAGCATGTTTTCCAAAGTGTCAACAAGAATGTGGGGGATCTGTGTGGTCAGTACCCACGTGTGTGCCACCTCAGCAGCAGACAAGCCCTTTTTTAGGCTGGCTCTGTTTGTATTTATTTGGTTATTTTATTGTGGCTCTGAAGTGTAACCTTGGTGAATAAAATGGCAGGCAGGTACAAAAGTGTCTTGAACAATACAATGGAATGATGAAAAGCAGACAAAGAGCGGCTCTTAGTCACAGCACACGATGGGCAAATGACGTGAGGAGCCGTATGTCATACTCATTAAATAGGCTGGCCATTTTTATCTTCAGTGCCCTAGTCCAAGTTCATAATTTATCTTAGGGGAAAGTTTTAAAATTGGAGAATATGCTGTGGCTGGGATTCATTAAGCTTGGACTCTACATAGATAAAATGAAGAGCAGATGAGCACAAATGAAAAAGCTTCCTGAGAAAAAAAGGTCTTTTGCATCTCAAAATTGATTTCTGTTTTTGGATTGAGGCGTTAACTAAACTAAATTCAAATTTCCCTCAAAGGGACCAAACAGGGCTATAGGTTGTAAGTTAGATCGTTTTCTTTCGGATTATGATGGTTCATTTTGTCTCATTTGGCATCCACTGCTTCTCAATGGCCCTTTGGTTAAACCAGTTGGAAGTCAAAATGTGGTGCTGTTTGGCCCCCCTCCATGTCTGCAGACAGGGCATGGCCTGTTATGGCCCTTAACAATCTGTCTAGAACAATAGAAAACAACCCCTGATATTAGTCATGGCATTGAGCCAGTCTGGCAGGGTTAAGAGTCTCACTGGCAGCCACCAGTCACGTAAATCACAAGGCCCAGCACCAGAGAAGAATCCCCATACACATACATTAATTTGAACCATCCTGCTTGTTGCCCGTGCTGTCAGCTGTCTGTACCAGGTGGGCTGGGTGGTAGGGCCAGAAGAAGCCACAGCTTTTATACTTTTGATTCCATAGTTTAGACAGTAAACATGCCAAGGTCGGTATTTTTCTCAGACCCTGTGTCTTCCTTAGAGGCTCATCCTTGTGGTTTGGCTGCAATATTTGCTGTCTGAATGCTGGTTCTGTATCATTAGTTTGACTCTATTTGGCTAAATGGGCGGAATGGAAAGCTGGGTGTAAGGGGGATGTCTTTTCCCTGGTGGTGTCACAGCATTATGATGAGTGAGGTAGGCCCAATACTATCAAGCCATGCAAATGAAGGAGATCAACATTCACGTTTGTCTGTCTTTGTGAGGACTTTCCACTGATATAATGTACTCCCAGGAAAAAACTGCGACTACTGAAGTCAGGTTTCTATAGGTTTCCATAAGAATGGACAAGAATGATCAGGCTATAAATATCTACTGGGTGTGAATTGGGATTCATAAATTGAGAAGAGGTGGTACATTGCAGTGACTGTCTCATTTAATGCGTAGAAAACGGGTTGCAGAGCAGATGTGACTGGCGAGAAGGAGTGATGGTATTTGAGTTTGGCAAAGGCCATAGTGTGAAAGAAGTAGCTAAATTTGCAAGTGTATCAAGCAATGGTCTACCAGCAGCATTGAAAATCCCAGTCTACAGAAAATTCTCGTCAGAATTTGTGAAAGTATTACAAGCTATTAGGAATGTTTCGGTCACACCTTAACCTCAACCTCTGTGACTTAAAGCAAATATTTTGGCTCTCTTGGTTTTTCAAGATAAAGTTCCCATTTTTGTAAAACAATAAACAATATATAATGGTTATAATAATATATAATAATATAAAGTTTCATATATAATTACAAATAATTATTTCCTTGGGACCCAGTAAAATGTCAAATAAATGTCAGATCTTATTATCCATGTGGAGACATTTGGTCCTCAACAGGATATATAAACATGATCAACCCACACACGCTACGCCACTGTCGGAAAACTCAAAATGTTCCTGTTGTTAATTAGTGGACACTTCTGGAAGTGTTAAGATTATGCAATGTCTCTGCTGTATCTCATATTTGCTGTGCCGTGATATAACCATAAGGGAATGTTGTTGCATTTGACCTTTTTTGTCACATTCCTAATCTCTGAGCGCTCAGGTTTCCCTGCTGTGGGCTCTTCGCTTTATGGTATACCGCAATGACCAGATGTAATGGAGGTGTTGTGGGTGTTTAGCACAATACAAAAGCATTCTTTCTCTAAGAAGCCTTTTTTCCCCTTCACATCGCAGGCAGAATGCCCCCGTTTACCTATTTATTTACCCTGCTAAAATCAAAGACATATGGGTCTTTAAAAGCGAGGGGAAGCAAGGATCTTTGGAGGATCTTTGGATAAATACCCTTAGATAAGTGGACACAAAGACACAAAGGAACAAAAGCAGCCGAGGCTGGGAGTGCTCCATCACCAAGGGTCACTGTTATCTTATCCAGGAGAAAGAGGAGAAAGACACATTGACACCTCTGCGCGTCAAAAGCTTAATTCCTCCATCACAGAGCTCCTTCTCTTTTCCTCTCTCTCTCTCTCTCTCTCTCTCTCTCTCTTTTTCTCTTCCTCTCCTCTGCCAGTCGGCTCTCTCTCCCACCTCTCTCCCTCGCCCTCTCTATTTCCATTGAGACAGTGATAAGGCTGCCGACAGAGGCCTCCTGATAAGACATTCATTCCTTCCCCAGTGGAAAGTGTCGGCTGTTAGCAGGTATTCACATCACTTGACCTTAGCCCACGAGGCCTGAGGATCTTTCAGCAGGATTATTTATACTTGAGCTGCTTTGCTCTTGCTGAATTTGGTTTAGCATGTTCTTTATTAAGAGGCACAGTGTTTGAGCTAATAGGGTCAGTGGTAAGCTTGTATAACCTCTGGTTAACACCAAGCCTAAACACACAGTGCAGACTGACTTTAACTTACCTCACTGCCACAGGGATGGTGGTATTTTGTTCAGTCTTTACTTCTGAAGATCAACGATCATGTATCTCCCTGACACGATAGTATTCATAATCTAACTACTCATATTTTTCCGCTTATTATTCACTGTCTTCATAAACTTCAGGGATTTTGGGCCAGTTTCACTAATATTACACATCATTCGCTACAGGCAGTGAGCAGCCAGGGCTGGCTTCTCGGATCAGTGCTACAGTACATTTGAGCCATGCTTCTGCCAAAACCAGAGCGACTGCTTGACAATTTGAAAGACAAAAACAGCAGTGTACTCTCGGCTGTTTTTCACAATTGGTGGAAAATAGTCAAAATAGCAGAAAAGGCTTTAGAGGAGCTCTTTCACATGCAATAAAAAAGCATAATTGTGCTCCCATGCACCATGTTCATCCTATTTACTTGATTTTTGTCGTTGTTGTTCTTTGGTGTTAATGTATTCCTTCCCAGGGCCGAACTAGTCCTGCTTTGTGACCCAGCTATCTTTTGGCATCTGGTAAAACCAAAGAGCTGTGCACATTTGTCAGTCGTGATCTCGTGTTGTGAGGCAAAATTGTGCCCCCTGATGGTTCTGCTACACAGATTCCTTCCTGCCTTCGCCAGTTTAGTTGCTTCGCCCAATCCAGTCAGTGAATTGAGGCATTAATGGATTGGACAGATAATATTAGGCTGCACTACATATCACCTGGGCCAGCTTTAGTGAAAACAAAACAAACCGTGCCAGCCAGTGGAGCATGGGAAGGCACACACACATGCTAATTGTGTCTGTACCACAGCACAGCCTAGCCAAGCCAGGCCAAAGAAATTGGAAATTTGCCCAAGCTTAAAAACAGTACCCAAGTAAGGGGTACATGGCCCCTGCTTCCCTTGATTAAAGTGTTTGAAGTCACTGTTCAATATCTGATCACATCAGGAGAACATGGCATGATGTCTGGTGCCTGAGGGTTATAAATAATACTGGCCTAGCCATCCTCCTAACATCAGCATGCCCATGTCTAGGTGTTCCTGGAAAACGTTTTGTTTTTATGTCATCTGTTACAATAGGTAGGAGCAGTTGGGGCGGGAGCATCAATATACATAAGCGTATTTTTATTTGAGTGTGTTTTTTCATATACAGCCTTTCATGGATCATAGAAAATTACTTGACTGAATAATTTTAGAAAGGCAGTACAATTAGGCAGCTTGGGCTGAAAGACTTATGCAGTACCTCTTTGTTTCTGAGCATCTTGTTTAGAAGGTCTGGGAAAACATGTTCTACCACCTCTGGCTCCATGTGCCGTTTTTCATCAGGGTTCAGTTTTATAGAGGAGAAATCTGCACTACTAATTGAAGCCAGCTTTAGATCTGGTGCTCATGATTTGAGCTTATTGACCTCATGTGGGTGCATGTGTGTGTATGTTTCTCAAAGTGTGTGAATGTGTGTGTGTGTGTGTGTGTGTGTGTGTGTGTGTGTGTGTGTGTGTGTGTGTGTGTGTGAGAGAGAGAGAGAGAGA
>JAUZSV010355344.1:0-11422 GCA_034780495.1 Parotocinclus cesarpintoi | reverse complement strand
TACAAATAAATAAGCCAGTTTTGATATAGCCATCAATGCTAACATAACATAAATAAATTGCCAAGGCTTATAAACGTCAGAATGTAAAGTTCTTATCAAGAGTTACATTTAAATGACTATGTCTATAAAAGTCGATGTCAAAAGCAAATTGAATCGAAGGTAACAGCCTGAGCGTTGTATTAAAAATGGCTCTTATTTAGGACTTAGTGTGGGAGACTGTGCATGGAGTGGGTTATTATATAAACGAAGCATAGGCGGTGAAACATATGAAGCCAAACTTGTTTGATATTGTCGTATGTTCTTAAAAAATCTACTTTAATTATATTGACTGAATGACTACCTTTTGTTCTTTAACTCTCACACTTTTTTTGCTCTGGCGCAACCAATTAAAGTGAACTTTGCTTAGCAAGTCCTTGAGCTGGATTTCACTTGTTTAACAAAGCCGCACACTGAGTCCTTAGATCATAAATAACCCTCTTTTCATGACCCATGTAAGTGTTTTTGGAAACACTAATGTAATTCTGCAGTCTTTTCCCTGCAGACGCGTGCGACAAATGAAACATAAGCCATCCCTCCCTTGTCAGCGTCTCTCTCTGAGTTAATGCAGAACAAATGTAGAGTCGGACTCTTTCATATTCATATTGTAAGCTGCCTGGTCATGGATGCATCAGAGCCTGCAGTGTAGCGTGCAGGGGGAGAACTGGGGTTTGACGGGAGGGTTCGAGTGCGCGCCTTCTCTCTATAGGAAACATAAAACGGCACTCAGGGGTGAGGGGGTAATTGCCTGCATCTCTCGGCTCATGTAGGCTAATGAGGAGCTGTGTTGACTCTAATCACTACAATAAGAGAGCAACTTCTCGCTCCCTCTGCAATCTGTCTACCGTCGTAGCGTCGGATGACTTTAGATGGAGACGCAGAACTTGCTCAGATCAGGGAACTAGACACTTCAAACTCACTTATTTTAGTTTAAAGGAAACAAACCTTGAGGGGATGTAAAGCTAATAGTGAGTAGACTATGGAAAGTTTGATAATTACAGCTTGGGAGACATGTTATATAAAAGGAAGCAACTCGGTGAGACAGAAAGTAGGATCTTGATATATTTGGGTTAGTGTACTTTATTGCCTAGAATCTGCATTTGTGCATAGACAACTTGTCATCAAACTATAACGTTGGCCTTCGGTGTCCCAGGTCCAGCCAGGGATAACAAAATCCTAAGAGGCTTGAGCCCCTATCATATATATTCATAGCATTTGCAAATAACCTGCACACCTGTCCATCCAGTTAACGGCAATTTACCTAAAGACCAAGGCCTTAGAGATTAGAATCTCAATTTTAACAACCAAATTTGACAGCCAATCAGAACTGCAGATCCATGGGAAGGGGTGGGTGTTTCATAGCAAAAGTCCTTTATTCGTGTGTGTGTGTGTGTGTGTGTGTGTGTGTAAGAGTGACTGCCTTACTAGACATGTACTCGCTTATTCGACTGCTTTACTCGGTTGATGTGCTTAGAGACATTTTTCGGTAAGTTGCTTATATTTGTGTGAATGACTTTCCACTACTTCTTTGTGACAATCTGTAAATGACATTCGTAAGTGTATGTGTCTGTCCTATTGTAAGTAATACTCCTTTGTTTGTCCACCCTCTATATGTATACAGTATATTCTTTTACCTATGATTATATTAATTGGTTCACATTCACCTATTGAGTCTATGTTTCCCAGAAGCTAAAATATGTTTTTGTAAAGCTAATGTAGCAGAATCATAGATTAGGTTAGTAACACATATTTAATGACCACAGTGCAAATTCCTACTGAACCCATCTTCATGATGGTTCTCTAATTAGATAAGATCACACTATACTCATGGTACTTACTATGGCCCTATATTGTGTTCCATCTATAGGCCATTCTTTGTATTACTGATGGAACACAAGCCTGTAACATACACAGTAGAGTGGAACCTCAGAATTAGAAAGGCTCTTTAGTTGTACCGTTTCAACTTCGGACATAGGAACTCTAAATAAAACACTAAATGGTGGGATCTTCCAAAGCTGCACCAATACGATATGTCAATCATCATAGCCACCACCCCCCAAATGGGCATTAGGTCACAGTCATAGGTATATCCATATTATGTTATATTATTTTTTTGGTTATTTTATTATATTATGTATATGTATATTATGTCAGTCTACTATTTTAGATTACCCTTCTGTATCTGTGCGGCTGTCCAATTGAAAAGACACTGCATTCTCCTCAGTGGCTATTAAGGTTATCACTTCTTTCATGTCTTTATATTTCCCTTATTCAATGTATTTATTGATTATTACATTGATTATTGTATTACATTTCAATGCCTTTAACCATTTATTCCATATACATGAACTGCCTTCTGTTACCAATTCAGTTTGAATTCTGAGGTTCCTCTGTACATTCATTTAAAACAACAATACTTTTAGCAGCATCAATAGCATCTTTATCAGGAATTACTCTTAAGAAATGTTACTGTTTATTGTCCAACCAACATTTGACTTAATGCTCTATGTAAATTTACACTCTTGAACATATAGCTTAGCCATAACAGGAATGAGCTGAAGTTCTCTTTATGTTGCTCCAGGCTACTTTGTGATGTGTCCCTGGGAAAGATTTTTTAAAGTCAGTCACTCTTGGGACTTGGACAGTGTGACTCTGATCATGTGTCAGTTTCTTAGAATTGTAGAAATTACTCAATAATGTTTTCCAGACTGATAAGGTTCACTTTTATGTGGTGGCCTTAGCCGCAACCCGTGTCTTGTCAAGTTCCACTTTTAAAATTTCTATTTATATTGTGTAGGACAAGTCCAAAGAGGAACTGCTCATTAAATACCTTTCCCAGCTAATGACTGCATAAATGAGACATTGTAAATCAAAGAATGGGAAGCAGCGTCTGCCCAAATGTTGCACAAATTTAAAGGCAAGGGGCAAATCTGTAATTTATGACTATTACTTTATCCACAACCTTCTCAACCAAGTAAAAGCCAAAATTAAAGCGGGTCTTAAATAAGTAACTGATACATGGTGCCATGTACAATATGTCCCGTGAGCTTAAGTCTGCCCCTGCCACTGTTGGGCCGTTGAGCAACTGCAATAACCTTTAAGTTCTCACAGACAGGTTTCCTGATGACGATGACTCAGGCGTTAATGAGTGACTTTATATTGTACTTACAACTTGCAACATTTAATCAAATATAACAATATTCAAATAACTAGTTGTTATTCTGCTTTAAAATGCATCTTTTTTGAAAGATTTAAAAGGATCTAAAATATAATTTAATATCACTAATGACACAAGTAACCAGAAGACCTTGTATTAAGCATTCTGCTGAATTGGTTAAAAGATTAAGTTTTTAAAACATTGAGAAATTTGTATGGTCATATTCCCCAAATATTTGAAATCCTTTTTTTCTTCTCCCAAACCTTTTTTTAGATTTACAACCTCAAATAAGAGATAAAAAGGATGTTTTTAAAACAACATAAGAAATGTAATTGTTTGAATAATTTAATTTTGATATTGCCAACTGCATTGTATATACTTTATAGCACTTATATATATATATATATATAATTGGAAATCCATAGATTAGAACAATTCCATGTAATGACTTCAGATAAATTATAAATTAAACAAAGGTCTTAAAATAGTTTTCTATGTACGTTTTTATTGTAAGGTCTCAGCTGAAATTTATTCGTAAGAAGTAACTGGTTACAGATGTTGATCTAATTAAGAATAGGGTCTCAAGTTAGTATTGGAAAAAATGTTAAGAAAACAGAGAAAGCAATACAAGTCTTCAGTTACTTTTTGCATTTTGTGGACGTTGACAGAAATGGACGTTAAAAATGCATTAACAGACAGTATTAGGAATAGCACAGAAGATCCGAAAGATGAACTAGAGACACAACAAGTTAATGTGAATCAGTTTATCTAGTTACAGGCTAGAGAGAATGTACAGAGGATTATTACTTACAATAGGACAGGCACATGCACTTATTAACAACATTTATAGCTTATTACAAATCAGTAGTGAAAACTCATAGACACAAACATGAGTAATTGCAAAAAGTCTCTAATCACTTCAACCAAGTTTGAACAGTGGAAATATGAGCTAACGAGCCTGGTAAGGCATTAAATAGGTCCTAAACTCCCATCTCTGTACATGGATCCCCAGCATTGATTGGCTGCTGAGGCAGAATAAGCAAATTGCATTGCACTAGAGTGCAACAAAATGATAATAATGTGCTACCAGTATATACAGAAACATTTAAGATAGGAATCTGTAATCTGTGAAATCTGGTCATTAAGAGTTCAGCACTTCCTATTGTTATATATTATACAGTTTAAGATCTTGATTTTTAAAGTGAAAGACTGTTGATCGGATGCGTGTATACCTTTACTTAAAATAATTTGATGTATTCATGATAAATGTCTGCTTTTCATAAAACAAAGCCTATTGTGTGGGCAGTTTTGATTTTCTGTTTAGTGCCCTCTGGTTGCTGTAACACAGGCACAAGCACAAGTGAAAAAAGAAAGATATTAGGATTAACAAGTGGGCCAGCTAAGACGTTATCAAGTAGGAAGTTATTTAAGAAGGCTTTCGGGAGAACTTGTAAATTAACCACTGCAGAATCCAATGAAAAGGTTGGAAAGTTGGTTTTGCCTCAACGACCTGAGCCCTCAAATCTGTCTTTACTTCATCACAATACTGATGCAAAACTCTCTCTCTCTCTCTCTTTCTCTCTCTCTCTCTCTCTATCTCTCTTTCTCTCTCTCTCTCTCTCGCGCTCTTTCTCTCTCTCTCTTTCTCGCGCTCTTTCTCTCTCTCTCTTTCTCGCGCTCTTTCTCTCTCTCGCGCTCTTTCTCGCGCTCTCTCGCTCTCTCCCGCGCTCGCTCTCTCTCTTTCTCTCGCTGTCCCTCTCTCTCTTTCTCTCTCTCTCTTTCTCTCTCTCTTTCTCTCTCTCTCTCCCTCTCTCCCAGTTCCTCACGTTCTCAGAGCTCTGCAGCAGTAAAGGGCCGTAAGAGTGACTCCGGTTCACCGGCACCTCGGACCCGTGCTGGCAACAAAACAGAAGAGCCAGCAGCTAAGAGAAGCAAGCGATGATGTGACTGTGCACTTTTCCATGGAGCTCAGTCAAATAGCGATAATGACAAAATCGCTCTTTAGCTACGAACATATAACTGATGAGGTCGATCACACACCCCTCCCAGACATTGTGTTAGAATTTCAAACACACAAAAACAATTTCAAACACACAAAGTTTTACATTCCTATTGTTATTTAAACCAAGTCTGATCCTTGACATTAGCTGATGGTAATGATGACTATGCGCTGTTACCGCATATTATTATTATTATTATTATTATTATTATTATTATTATTATTATCGCATACCACATTATTAGCAGTTGAGGAACATGTGTCTGATGTTTCCTCTGGTGTTTGATTTCCAGCCATAGCCTGTAAGGATTTGAATCCCATCCACGCTGTGCAGACCCACTTACCTGCCATTTTAAAATGGTGGAGTCGAAAATGTCACATAAGAAATTAAATTCTTCATAGAGCGTGCAAAACAGCGCAATCTACCTTAGAATTTTTCTTTGTTTTTTTCTTTTTTTTAACGCTCATGCTATTCCAGCAAGAGAATGACATGGTGCAATTCCAAAGCCACTCGATGGAACAAAAAAATCAAATGTAACAAAAGAAACTCTATATTAGAGTCGGATAACAAAAACACAACCCCACATGAACTCCACAACATATACAGTGCATTTTTAGGAATTGATTGGTTCATCTGTAGGATTTAACTAGGAAGTTAAATAATAGTTACTTTTAAAGTTCCTGCGTTGTTAACAGGTCATAAACATGTACAATGTTATATTTGTTGTGGTGGGAGAAGACTGAACCAAGGACATCAGATCCTCTTATTGAGTATACATCGTAAATTATCGGGGGAACTGTGTTTTGCCGTATTAGGTGTTATAATGGGTTTTCAGTCCAGAACCATTCTTGATTCTCATTGACAACATGGCCACCAAGTCAAATTAACAGTGGGCTGCAATGTTCAAAGTGGACAATATACCAGGTCTATATGGTCTATAACTGCTGAGAAAAATCGGGATTTGGTTATCTCAGTTTGGCACATGCATATAGGCTTTGTAAATACAATACGATAAAAATCGTAGCAAATCTAAAATTTCCAGTTTCACGCAGTGTTATTGTGACGTTTTTTACGTTTCCATCGTGTGTTTGTTTTATTTTGTGCTGATCCTGTTGGCATTATTCAACATGAAGACACTCATTCTGTGAATGGAAAGAACTAATTTTTATACATTTTAACTTTTTATTATAAAATTCACTGGGACCATCAGTGTTTGTCTTGACTTTTTTTTTACTGTTTGAGTACTTTCTTTGCAGAGATTGAGAAAGGCAGGCAGACAAAGAAAGGGAGCGAGAGAGAAGTGCAGACAGACAGACAGACAGACAGACAGACAGACGGGCAGACACAAGAGCTAGTTGTTCCATCTTTTCATGGGATGTGCTCAGGTATTTCCTTCAGCAGTGCTCTAACTTTCCAAACATTTTTGGCAGTTTTCCAAAGGCAGGACTTAAACATGGATCACAGGTGCACCGTTTAGTCGGTGTATGCTGGAAACAAACCTTTTACTTAATTCAATTCTGTATATTTTTGGAAATCTGGCAAATGTATATAAAAAAAAATTCAGTAACCCTTTGAAAAACCAACCTGTGCCCCCAACCTATCTGTTTTAAAGCTGAACCAATCTGCACTCGTATGTAAGAGTTACAAGCTTCCATAGTATGCCAAAGTTTACTGCTTAACTCTGATAACAAGGCAAAGTAACTGGCATCAGAAAACACTTTTAAACATCTTCCTGTGGGTTTTGTGTCTTTGTGTTATAAAACCACTGCTGTCTGAGAAAGCTATCAAAATAAGAAAAGCTTTTGGCAGAATATGGAAAGTTTGAGTGAAAGTGGTTCAGCAGGGTTGAGTGGAGAGATGAGTCATGATTTAGGGTGTACAGTGATGGACGTCTTCTCAGATCCTATGAGGAGTGAGCGCATCTTTAACAGGATTAAGCTTGAAGGTGGAGGTTTTATGGTGTGGGACCTTTTTAAACTGCTGGTTAATTCATACGTCAGTACAGCAGAATATTACACAAAGGATTCCTGCAACAAAAAGGTGTTTAAATGCCATTTTAAGGTTAATGTTTGGTTTTGAGAGCTGAGGAAGCTCAGTATCCACTAGGTGGAGAGAAAGTTACACTAGTTTTGCCTCCTGCACCACAGTTCAGCTTTCCTTTGTGTATTTACAGGATTAGTTGTGCTAAACTGGTCTAATGGCCTGTAAAATACTAATGTCTGTAATAAATCAAAGCTGAGGGAAATGGGTGTACAATTACGTTCAATTCGTAAACCGTAGTAAAATTGTGTATAACTAACTTTTATGTTCTAACAGAACGAGCGAGCTCGTTTAGTATAGCCAATGCTTAGCTAAAATCATTAACAATATGAGATCTGACTGAATATAAATATTAAAATAATTATATTGCTCACAAAACTTGTGAAATATCTCCTAATTTTGTGAGCAGTGTAGTTATTTCTTTATTATCCATAGTCTTTGTAGAATGCATAAAGTTGGTTTGTTATTTTGGATATTTGGCCTATCTTGCTATTTTTGATATTCTAACTTATTATTTGCGGGGTTTTTTTTTAAATAATTTGACACTTACACTAGGGTAAATGGCTGAAACCTACTAATAATACTTTATCCTCAATACGTGTAAATACGGTCAGTTTGAAAAAACAGATGTCTTATTTTATATTGTTATATTATATATATTTTTGTGTTTGTAAATGAACTCAAGTTTTCTTTTTTATCTGAGCGCGATATGAACAGTTTTCTCCTGGCTGGATACTGACCATTAAATCAGTTTTATTCTGGTCATTTGTTTCCATTTGGTACTATAAAATATCCAGATATTCATTTACTCCACAGCCGCCACGTGTTCACTTTCTGTTGGAATAATTATTAATGTCGGGAAAATGGGGTCGCCTATCTCCTTTTCTTATTTCTTATATTCTGTATTATATTATCCGTGCGCTGTTTCACTGTTGCCATCATTTTGGGGATATTATCCGTTTGTGCTTCTTAGCTAGAAAAAGTAATAAAAGGCCTCCTAAACCAAATTATGACACGTTTAGGATTATAACCATGCAAACGCGCTGCTGCCAGAGTTCCCTGAATGATAAAAGTGTTTAAAAAATACTATTTAACCGTCGGGTTAAACTGTTTGCTTTGTCATATGATCCTTAATATTTTGCTGTCCTTTTCCTTGACTTCCTAACCTGACCCTATTTCCACTTCTTCTCTCCTCAATGCTCTGTATTGTGAGCACAAGGATTGACAAATGTGCGAGCTTGGGTTACGTTTAATACAAAAGTTCTGCGTTTTCCTCCAGCTGTTCGTCTGGTCTTATCTTTACTATCTTTAAAGTTTGAAAATTATAGAACACAATGAACAAATACAACAGTTTACAATACAAAATCCTGAACTCGATTTAGATTTTGGAAGTAAAAATATTTGTGTTTGTTTTTTAATTATGAATGTAGGGCAAGTTAAATTTTCAAAAGTAGTCCCCAGTGTCGTTTAAAATGATTTATAATGAGTTAGTTTTACTTAGATTTACTTTAGTTCAAGTAAAATTGGAAACATGTTTATTGCATTTAGATAATGGCGGCATTTAGAAATTAAATCCAATTTCAGCTTCTTATTATAAACTGTCCGTGGATGTAATAGGGCTCGATTATTCTCTGTCGCGCGTGGTATTGTGGTTTATGGACATGTTTTGAGAGTGTGGATAAAATCACTGTATTGTTTGCTTTATCCTTTCTAGAATGTGTTTGAACAGGTCAACACATGCAACCTAAACTTGGAATAACCATCCGACATGTACAGTCAGCTCCTTCATTACTGGCAAAGTGAGATGAAATGATTCTAAAAAGTGTAACCGAAAGTCAGAGAAATCTGATCTTTAATTGTTAAGTTGATTTAAAGAAAGTAAAACCTGCTTAAATGGGGTTTCCAAAAACAGCACACGTGCAAAACGCCACAGTTCCTCTAAAAGCTTGATGGGATTGAAGATACGGAGCATGGAATCTGAAACGCTTCTCAATTTCAGCCTTACAGACTCCTGTATGAACTCTTCTGCTCCCCTCACCAGGTTTTGGGGGGTTTAGGTTACGAGACTGGGCTTCTCGTGTCAAAAAGTTTGATTCTGTTATCATGTTGTAATGTGGACTTGAACGGGTTTGAGATCACTTTCCGGCTGGGAGATCCAGCAGTGACCCAGTTGTAGCTTCTTGGCAAAAGCGGACCGGATCTAAAACCTCCAACAGGCTACTTCATGATGTCCACGATGTCATGAATGCTAAAGTGCTGTGCTTATCTTACTTCTGCAGTTCGTTAACTGTTACCACAGAGCAATGACATAAAGCAATATGGCATTGATTAAATATGTGCAATCAGTAGGACATACCAAAACCGGTCTGAGAATTTTTTAAAATATATATTTTTGATCTGTAATTGAAAAATCAGTCTTCAGTCATGAACATCTCTTTATCTCTACTGAGCAAAAAGCAGCAAGAACAACATTCAACGTAAACTCCTGTTTGGTGCTGATGTAGGAAAAACAACAAATACGGCCATAAAGGAATAAAATTATTATTTTTTATTTATATCAATACTTATATATTTAAGTTCAAAGCGATCCTGTGTTTCACTCATGTACTGAGTGGAAAGGTTTAGTCTTTGTATGAAGATATAAAGAGACGCGATTGTTCTCACGTGCTGGGGGAAAAAACAGCAAACAGCAGCACGTTGTGTTTTTTGGACTGGATTGATGGTCAACCATCTTAACCAGCAAGAACACAGTTCACTAGCTAATCCAGCATATACAAATGTGGCCCAGTATGAAAAACTACATTCTTATGGACCACTATCTAAAACACAACTAAGCTAGTATTTTTTCTAAGATCAGGACTGTCTAGAATTAAAATCACTCAAAAAGTCATGAAAATCTGCCCTCAAGTGATTCTGAGATCTTATAGATTACATAAATTGACACTCATTGAACTTCTAACAGGCTGATTATAATGATAAGATTTACATATTATTATTTAGCAGGCACCCTTTTTCCAGAGAAACTTTCAGCTGGAACAGTCTGCAATCCAATCAATTTTGGTTTAACGGCCGTACTCAATGACCCAACAGTGGTAGTTTGGCCAGAATGGGATTTGAACCATAGACCATGGTTCACTGTCCGGGACCTAAACCGCTAAACCACACAGTCCCACAGTATGTTATGATTTAATCCTATCAAATATGACATCTGCTAGTTCTTAATAAACAGTCTAACTGTGAGCTGGCATATTGCCTGTCTTAAAATCCTAGCAACATTACAGATCCCTGTCCCCAGTGCAGATAGTAAGTACATGCAACAATGTGTGAAAGTGAATTTGCATGGCCTCTGACAAGCAACACCTAGGCAAGGAGGTAAACACGTCTGCATTTGAATCTTTTACCGCATGAGCGCTAACATCAGCATTCTCCATGACTAATTTTGAAAACGTGGTGGCAAAAAGGTGACTCTGTACCCACGGGTCCATTTATTAGCTCTCATGGATGGAAATGAAGCGCCTGTAGGGAACTTTGATCCAAATTCTATTCTTTAAACAGCAAATCAAAACGACACGAGGCTACTTATAGCCTAACTTTGTTTAGCTGGTCGTACACGCAGCATGCACGCTCATTTTATTACCTTTTTACACTCTAAAAAGGAAAAAATATTAAACTGTTGTGTTTGTGATACAATAAGCTGAATAGTCATTTTAATAAGATAACATTATAACGTTGTAGGAACGATTCTACTGTTCCTCATGGTTCCAAGAAGCCAAAAAGAGAGAAGCTTAACTCAAAAGGTTTATCCTTCTTACAAAGAACTCTGACACTGTTGGTGTGGGACTGCATGGTGGTTGTAAATAAGGAGACAGCCGCGTTTGGTTATGCAAATGCGCGTGTGCCTGGTGTTAATTTTTCCGTACGGGTGCAGGGTCACCTGTGGCCACGTTTTCTTCTCCGCATGTCCTGAAGTGCGGGTAGCGTGTGAGGCTTTTAGGGGATTTCGACTCCTGGCCAATCACCGCCATGCTGCTTTGCCTTCTTAGCCAATAGGAGGAGGATTTTGGATTGGGGTGTGTGTATGTGATGTCAGTCGCAGGTGAAGTGGGGACTGGGTCGGGGTGTGTGTGTGTGTGTGTGTGTGTGTGTGTGTGTGTGTGTGTGTGTGTGTGTGTGTGTGTGTGTGTGTGTG
>JAUZSV010355234.1:0-11423 GCA_034780495.1 Parotocinclus cesarpintoi | reverse complement strand
CATGCATATGCACTGCTCACAAAAATTATTAATATATTCATTTTGAAATATCCCCCAGTTTTTGTGAGCCGTATGGTAATAATTAAAGATGATAGTACAGTAATGAAATATTAACTATAATAAAGTGGGCAATATGCATATCGATGTTACTTAGTCCAGTAGAACAGAATCACTGTAGAGTTTGTGTCCTCAGCGGGAAAGTTTGGTTGGCGTGGCTTGCTCAGTGAACTGTAGGAGGTAGTGTTAGTGTCCTCTGATGTGCCCTTAAGAGTCATTTCATTTGTCCTGGTTATCAGGCTCAAATCTAAATAAGGATTGTCCCCATATAAGTGAAGATTAAATCCAGTCGCCCAAACCACTTCAAGAAAAGCAGATGCTCTCCAACCGGATACGCATCTGCATCGCCGAGCTACATTTGAGCCGCAAATTGCATCCATGTGGTCATAACGCACATGGTCCACAAGCTTTTTGTTTACACATTAGCCCACCTGTTCACAAGAGGCACAGATTGATCTCCCAGGCCTTCCTGTCCCCATATCCATCTGTGGACCATCGTATGTCCCATAGTAGTGAACTGCTGTACTAACCACCGAAACAGCCCTCTTTCTTCAACATCATACACTCACTAATAACTTCTTTAGGTACACCTCCTTATTTCTATATTCAAAGTCATAAAGGTTTAGCATGTATCAGACCGAGTCACAGTCTGTGTTGCACATGGGCCCTTTTAAAACAAAGACACAAGCAGAGATCTGAAATGAAAAGTTTGTACTCTGCTTCATACTACAAGCTCATCCTTTAATCCGATCCTTTGACTGCTGTTACTTCCTGCTAGTAGAAATGCACTGGATTTACATACTTCAACATTTAAAGTGTTAAAAAAGCGATACTGCATTGCCTGTTTTGGAAGTTAGCATTTCTTTAACTCATTCCCTCTTGGTTGTGTGCAGCCAATGGTGTGTGAAGCTATGTTTATTTATCTTTATACTCCAACGTGCACATTTATATTTTGACTTCACAGTGTGTGTGATCGCTAAAGTTTGTTAGTAATTATGGAATCAAGGTAGTAGTATATTTTCTGGCAGGAGTTGCATCTAAAGCCATTTTGGCTTCAGTTGTTGTGTAGATACACTTCAGATGTTGTGTAGCGTTCCACTCGTGCTTTCAGCAGTTTCCATGACACATTTATGTATGGTTTGCAGTAGTGGTGTAACGGGCCTTGAATAATCCGTGATTCGTACGGATCGGTACACGAGTGAACGGCGGATTAGTTGGCGCAGTTTTAGCAATTACTACAGTCGATTTTGCATAACTGGACCACCTGTTAATGGGACCAGCCGCTTATTCGGACCAAATCCGAATACCAAATCAAATATTAAATACGTGTAATTTTATTCGCTTATTTGGACCAAAATTACGCTTAATCGGACCAAAGAACGTGTTCAGTATGTAATATCCGTGGTTACCAAAAAAAACCTCTGTCTCTGGCATCACTACAACGCTCCTGAGTTTCTACCCAGCCCTCTACTGCCACATACAGGTCTTTGCCTAATATTTCCATTTACAACAAAAAAGTAGCCACAAGTCGCTACTTGGCAGCAAAAGCGAGTCAGATCACACTGGATAAGTTCTGGAATTTAGTAAAAACTTGGTATTATGCTTCGCAAATTTATTTTTAAATGAACAAAGTTCGTAAGCCACAGTAGTTCTTGTTTGTACGTTTTCTATACGTGTAAATCGTAAAATAAAGGTTTAATAAACATTTAATATGTTACATAGCACGTCCCGTCTTGTAACATGGGGCATGTTCGTTTAATCGGACCAGCCGGTTATTAGGACCAAAACAATCGCGTCCCGATGTGGTCCCATTAAGCAGATTCGACTGTATTAATAAACCGCTTTGGAACTGTAATATTACCTAATCTATACCCTAAAACGCGGTGTAATTTTTTCATAGTATTATAACCTTAGTCAACAATTAAATCGATTTAACTTTTGGAAGCGTCAAAATATTAAAATAACGTCAATATTCAAAATAAAAAGGGTTCACAAATTGGATGCCGAACTTGAAGAGCAAGAACTCATCGAGAAAAAAATAAAAATAAAAAAAGAGTTGTTTAATTGTTTGGATTGTTGAGATTTAATAACGTTATAAAAGTTTGGGTTGTTATTGTGATTTTCGAGTCCTTATGAGGTCCTGGCGATGGCATGAGCCACGCCCGGTGTGATTTGTAGCGTGACAGGGATCACACGGGGAACGCACTTTATGACATGCTTATAAAGTCGAGCTCTGCTGCTGCTCGGGGTTTCCCTCGGTGAGTTATTTCTGATCGTGTCTGACTACGACCTTGGGAAACGCTCGTCGTTTCAGATGTTACAGGTGCGCTTCAGATCAGACGTTTAGAGAATTCCAGGGCCAAAATCGTTCCCGTCGGATTGGCACGTTTTAATTCCGGGGGGACTGCTTACGAAAACAAAACGACATTCGGATTAAATGTAGGCTACCGTATTTGTGAAACACTAGAGTTGTGGGGAGGGTCTGACCATTGAGAACCGGCGGTGACCGGACGCGGCGAGCTCGGTCTGTTCCGCAGGCCAGAGTTTATTCGGGGGGGGGGGGGGGTGTCCGTTTTAAAGCCGTCCATGTGGCCGGCGATTATGGAATCGCGTGCAGTGCTATTTTTGGGCAAACGAACCGAAATAACTCTCGTTCAAAGCCACGTTGACTTGCGAAGTGTCGGCGCCAGATCAACACCAAAGAGCCCGTTTGCATATCTGGTTGTGTGTCCTTCCCAGGGGGGAGGGGACACGCAGGCAAATTGGGACGCTGTCCGATTTTCATTGGCGCGTTACCTTTGAAACAAACGACCCTTGTTTTGGAAAGGACATAAAATAAAATCCGACGGAGTAACGTCTCAAGTGAAGTAACGCCTTTCTTTGTAGGTTTTTGGCGCTCCCATGGGCCCGGGAGGCAACTCGGCTGGTGGTCACATGATGCCTGGCAACAGCCCTGGCATGAACTCGTCGCAGTTCATGGGTCAGCAGGGTTACCCAGAGCCTAACAAGGGCTACATGCAGCAGGGCATGTACGGGCGGCCTAGCGGGGGCTACCCCACGGGACCTGCGTACGGCGGCAGGTGAGTGTTTATCTGTACCCTGCCCGTTTCAAGAAGTAAATTGCGTAGCGATATATCTTTCGTTTTTACCCGGCGAAACATGGCAACGATCTGGCTTCCTGCCTTGCGTAGGAACACGTCATCGTGTGTGCGTCACACGCCCCGTTTGTGATGCCTTTGTGTGCGTTTGTGTCCCTGCAGTTACCCCAATAATGGCGGCGGATCCCTCGGGATGCCTCCTCACGCAGTCCGTCCTCCCACCGACTTCACCCAGGCCGCTGCGGCCGCCGCCGTGGCCGCCGCCGCCGCCACGGCCACGGCCACCGCCACCGCCACCGTCGCCGCAATCCAGGAGAAGCAAAACCAGGAGATGAACTACGGCCCGGTAAGGAGGACCGCCCGTCCCTTTGTTACGCAACATCAGAAGGCCAGGTCGCTCCGCTAAACCCCGGCGACCTTTAGGCCGACTCTGCGTTACCGCTGAGAGCCAGAGCTCGTTTAGGTTTTAGCGTACACGTCTCCCGGCAGGCTATTATGGATTAAGGGTACAGCTTTCAGCTCCCAGGGCCCGTTTGTGCTCGGTTCGCCCCCTGCTGGCGGAACGCGAGGTCGCCGCCGATCCCGTTCCAAACAATATGGCTTTAATTAGAATAGAAACGGGGATGTTTTGTTCCCTGCGCGTCCCTCGTGCTCGTTACACAAGCAGACCTGACTCGCCGGTGGGCTGGCAGAAGACGTCACGTCGTCACCGCGGCGTTGAGACCGCATTCGATTGTTCACGCCAGTGACCCACTTGCTTGTTTTCCTATCCGTGCCCAGGGCACGACAGTCCCGGGCATTGTTCCAGGCATGGGCGGAGGGAGGGTCTCGTTCCTTTTTTAAATTCGATATTCCGTCCGCAGATGGGTGGAGCTTCCTCTTACAACACGCAGTTCCTGTCCCACACCGGGCCCCGTGGACCACCGGGTATGGCCTCCTCCGCCATGGTGGGCTCCAGACCCACCTCCATGGGGGCCATGTATGGGTCGCAGGGCCAGCGCATGCCGCAGCACTCGGGATACCCAGGAGGGCAGCAGGGACCCCCGCCGCGACATCAGCAGGGCCTGAAACGCCCTTACAGCGCCGAGGTTAGTGCCGTTACTGTTGCGTTGATCTTTTCTCAATATCTTTATGAAAAAGTGCCTTCTCGGATCCCGCCCGTCTAAGGGGTGGCCTGAGACTTTTGCACAGTACTTAGTGACAGTCATGACCCCATAAGCTTCCTCGCGTCTCCCCAGACGAGCCGTTGTCACCGTTTTTTCTCTCGCAGGGATTCCCCGGGCAGCAGTACGGCTCTGGCATGGGCGCTGCCGGACCTTACCCTGGCCAGCCCATGCAGTACCATGGTCCCGGCCCCCAGCGCTCGGCCCCTTCGCCTTCCTACACGGGCCACCGGATGCCGATTCAGCAGGCCAGCATGGCCCAGTATCCTGCAGGACCAGGAAACCCAGGCCAATACTACAAGGTAACAGCAGCCATACTGATCGGTTTAAACGAAAAAAAGCATCCGAGTCCCGTTCCCAACGAGCGAGTTACGACCGCCCCTCAGCGCTGCGTGTCAGATTACAGCGCCAGCAGGTTTTCCCTTCTGTGTTTAGAGGCAAGACAAACTGCTGCTTTGTGAGGGTGAAAAGCGAGGAATCTGATCCCTGTCAGCGCCCCGGCCTGAATTCGATGGCTGAGAAGTTCTCGGAAATGTCACACGCCGCTACACACCGGCCGTATTCGGAAGGGGGGGGTCACGTCACGTCACGTCTCCCCAGTGTTGAGCTTAATGGGAAAAAGTAAATTAACATAAGAAATCGGTCTGTTCATACATGGCATCCTCGTTCCCGCTCCTTATGGGCTTTGTCTTTAGACCTCCATAGGTTTCTATAACAGGATCTGGCAACCCTTGACCACAGCATCTGCTGAGGCAGGCAGAAACTCGGCGGTTTTATGCCCGAGGACACAAGTCCATAAGCGTTTGCGTTATTAAATCACGTTATTAAGTGACCAAATCAGATTCATCTGCCGTTATTGTATATTTCAACGCACCGTGAAGAATTCGCTAGACGTGCAAGTTTGCGTTTCAAAGCTCTAGTTAATCGTCGTTTGTGTTTATTGAATGGCGAAAATCAATGCCGTCTCCCTTCCCTAGGCGGATCAGTTCAACGGACAAGGCGCCAACCATGGCAGCATGCCCACAGGAGTGGCCGGAGGTGGAGCGTACAACACCTTTAACCAAGGAGCCGTAAACGGGGTCAGTTTATCTCCTCACCTCACTTTCTTTTCAGTCCGGCTCCGTCCGCGATGAGCCAAAGAAACGCTCCGGGTGAGATCGCAGGTCGGCGCCTGTTAATATTTTACCATTTGCGACAGCACCTCGGCTGGACTTTGTCACCGGGACAAGGAGCGTTTCCTCGAAAAAGGCTCGACCTGTTGACATATTGTGTAACATTTTGACTATGTTCTGAGGCTCTTATATTCCCCCCTCGGGGAGGGACCTGTAAATATGAAGGTCGTTTAACTTAACCCTGTGAGGAGCTTTTAAAAAACATTTAATTCTGTTGTTTGTTATGGTCTGTATTTTTTAAAAAAACATCCCACTGATTTGGCTTGCGTAACCGAGGCGTGTTTTTGTTTCTCAGCCCGGACGGGCGATGCCAGGCTACCCCAGCTCTCCGCTGCCAGGGAATCCTACTCCTCCCATGACTCCTGGCAGCTCTATGCCACCCTACATGTCCCCCGGCCAGGATGTAAAGTCTCCCTTCCTGACCGACGTCAAGCCCAATATCAGCACAATGCAGCCCCCTACAGGTACCAGAGATAACTGCACACTGGGATTTGAGTGCGGCTCGCCCGATTTCGGCGTGGCAGTCCGTCACCGCTTCTCAAGGTCTCGTCTCTCTCGTCCTGCCTGCAGGGAACCCGAGTGACGATCTTCGGCTGACTTTCCCGGTGCGGGACGGAGTGGTGCTAGAGCCCTTCAGGCTGGAGCACAACCTGGCCGTCAGCAACCACGTCTTCCAGCTGCGCGACTCCGTCTACAAGACGCTAATGATGAGGTTAGACTCTCTCTGGGTGTTTTGAGTCCTTCGGTATTAAGCATGAACTTCTAGAGCACGGTAGCTTAGGTCAGACGTGCAAAAACGATGCTGTTAGTCGACTAAAACGATCACGTGAAGCGTTTTTAATATCGATTTCCTCTATTGATGGCTGTGAGGAACAGCCGTGGTCGTATTCAATATCAAAATATTTATCATTGATATCATTCTGGATGCTGAGGTCCAGCTGTCGTTTCTTGATCTTGATCGTTCTCATGGCCCTAATATTCCGTATTTTATCCCTTAAAGAATTTCCTTTCTTTTTTTTTCTTTCTTTCTTTTTAAGTGACGTTCCCCGAATCTCGTTTTTTTCCTTCTTCTCTCTATTTTATTTTATTTGATTTTTTTGCCCCGCGTGGTTCCTGCCTAGGCATTTTACAAGCATTTAAACTGCAAGTCTGTGATCTTAATTACTTTACTTAGGCAGAAGTAACACTAAAGAGCTAATTAGTTTATCTTCCAATCGCACCCACCTCTAATAAAGCGCTGATTTAAAGACCCATTAGAAATCGTCCAGTCTTTAAAGGGAAAGACGGAACGCCGGGGAGCAATTTATTTATTTATTTATTTATTTAGTTCGTACGATTCACAGAACGTAGATATTCGGTGATCCTGCTTTGCGTACGAATTATTAGTTATTAGTAGTAAACGATTAATCTTATGATTTTGGTTCCAGTTTATTTTTTTGTTTTAGCGAATGTTTCGCTGTAGTTGAACTAAATTTAATATTAAATATTTACTGGTTAGTGATTACACTACAGCAGAGCACTTTTAATTACAATTATTAAATTCTATTTAATTACGATTTATCCTCTATAACCCCTGAGCGTTTTACGCTGTCGCATTTTTTTTTTTTTATTTTTTTTTAACCCTTGCCTTTTCTTTTATTCAGGCCCGACCTGGAGCTGCAGTTTAAGTGCTACCATCACGAGGACCGGCAGATGAACACCAACTGGCCGGCCTCGGTGCAGGTGAGCGTTAACGCCACGCCCCTGACCATCGAGCGGGGCGACAACAAGACCTCTCACAAGCCTCTCTACTTAAAACAAGTGTGCCAGCCGGGCCGGAACACCATCCAGATCACGGTCACGGCCTGCTGCTGCGTAAGTCCCCAGCTCGTGTCGCCAAATGGAATGTCCGAACTTTGGTTGTGGTGTTTCTGAATGACCAGTTTCTCTCTCCAGTCTCATTTGTTCGTGCTGCAGCTGGTCCACCGGCCCTCGGTACGATCCGTGCTGCAGGTCCTGATGAAGAAGAGGCTCCTCCCTGCCGAGCACTGCGTCACCAAGAGTAAGTTCTATATTAATACTACTATAATTCTCATATATATATATATATATATATATATAAATATATAGCCTACATATGCGCTATTGTGCTGGCCTATGGGCCAGAAGGTCCAGGGTTCAAATCCCACCTCTGCCACGGTTGGGTCCCTGAGCAAGGCCCTTAAGCCACAATTGCTTTTATAACTGCACGTCGCTCTGGATAAGATCGTCTCCTAAATGGCATAAATGTGAACATGTACCGTGTTGTACAAAAGTCTTAGGCCACCGTTCGGTTAGGGTTGCAACCCGAGAAATGTTAAAGCTCACACAGATCAGGAATAGCAATCAGCGGGTCACGGGGTTAAGACCTTAATTCATTCCCTTAATTCTCTTCCAGTCAAGAGGAACTTCAGCAGCTGGACCATCCCCGGAACTCCCGGCCTAAATGGCGAGGACGGCGTGGAGCAGACGGCCATTAAGGTCTCTCTGAAGTGCCCGATAACCTTCCGGCGGATTCAGCTTCCCGCCCGAGGTCACGACTGCAGACACATACAGGTACGGATGAGAATGACGGGCCACGTCTGGCGCCCGACCGTCCTGCGGTTCCACCCTAGGCCGTCCTCACAACTCCGTGCTGTGTGCTTGTTTCTTTGCAGTGCTTCGATTTGGAATCGTACCTGCAGCTGAACTGTGAGAGGGGGACCTGGCGCTGTCCTGTGTGCAAGTAAGAGCCTCGGACAGACGCTAAAGCACCCAAACGGAACAGAAATCTCGAAACCACGATTTCTGGTCGCTGTCGGAACCAGAGCGGCGTCTGCGAAAGACGACGGGCTGTTTATTACTGGGTTTTTTTCTTTCACTGTGAAGTCGTTTTTGAATTTTGTTATTACAGGCTCAGTGAAATTTAAGATCGCTATTGATTTCTATTTTTTATTGCACTGTTGGAGAAGAATGTGACGGTTAATCTCGCCCAATCCTTTTTTAACGATTAACTCGTTTGTTTCCGATCTCCGCAGTAAAACCGCTCTTCTGGAGGGACTGGAAGTGGACCAGTACATGCTGGGCATTCTCATCTATATCCAGAAGTACGTATATCTGTTCAAATGTATTCAAAAAAGAATTGTCTTCTGCTTTTGTTCCGTTTTTAACCTTTTTTTTTTTTTCCCCCCCTTCTTACAGTTCAGACTACGAGGAGATCACCATAGATCCGGTGTGTAGCTGGAAACCGGTCCCTGTGAAGCCAGACCTGCACATCAAAGAAGATCCAGACGGTCCGGCGCTCAAGCGATGTCGCACTCTCAGCCCCAGTCACATGATCCTGCCCAGCGTCATGGAGATGATAGCCGCTCTCGGCCCGGCCTCGTCGCCCTACCAGTCCTTATCGCAAGGGGGCAGCAGCAGCACGCCTGATTACCCCAGCCAAGGTATCTCCGATAACTCAATCCGTTCCACGCGTTTATAGAATTAGAAACTGCCTTTGTGTGACAGCGCAATTCAATTCAATTTCTTTTGGTATTTTGTCTCGAACCTTCTTCCTCTCGAAGCTGCTTCAGGATATTCCAGTCAGCCGGGCTTCTCGGAGTTCCCCAACGCCCCTGGCACGCCAACCCTGGGCGAGTTCTCCTCGGGGCCTCCCCCCCTCTCTTACCAGTCTGACCTGCCCAGTGGCCTCCTGACTCCCGAGAAACCCGTGGGACACCCCATGCCTGGCCAGGTACAGAATCTGCCAAGTGTTTTTTGCATTTGTGTGTGTGTGTGTGTGTGTGTGTGTGTGTGTGTGTGTGTGTGTGTGTAAAAGAGCCCCTTGACGGGCTCTGCAGGCGACAGCCTCTGTCCTGTCACCAACAGCTGATCCTCCGCTCGCCGCTAAAGGGTTTTCCAGGCACGAATTATTTTGCGGTTTAACCGTCGCCCCTGTTTATCCCCAGATGCCCCATTCCGGTCGCATGGACCCGTCCCACAACCCCCTTCAACAGCAGGCGCAGCAAGCGGCGCAGCAGCAGCACCCGGCTCTGCACGGCAGTTCGGGCATGGGCGGCCCAGGCGGACCCATGCATTCGCGAAACCCCTCCCAGAACCCGCGCATGCACACGGACAGCTTCGGCCTCGGCGGCCCCGGGGGACCGGGGGACGTCTCGGAGTCTACCCTTGACGTAGGTGTCTATAGCAATTCGCAACGACGCAAACCCCGACGTGTCGCGTATGGCTTAACCGGTCTTCTCTCTCTCGTCCCTCCAGCTGCTTCCGGAGATAACGAACCCGGACGAGCTCCTGACCTACCTGGGTCCTCCCGACCTCCCGAACAACAGCAGCGACGACCTGCTGTCCCTCTTCGAGACCAACTGAGACCTCACAAGCTCACCATCACCTCCAGTTTAGCCAGACGTCCTTGAAACCACGTGTCCCTGCCCTACATACCCTCAGCACGCCATGACGAGGCCTGGGCTTTCAGGACCGACCGACCGACCGACCTCGGAGGTCGGGTCTAGACCTGGCGCGTTCCTTCCGAGACCGGGACGCGGCGACGCTCCAGACGAGGAAGGTCCAGGTTTTGCGTAACGTTCACGTCGGTGTCCGAACCGCGTCAAGGTTTTATTGTGATTTTTGTTTCCGAGGGTCCCATTTCATGTTCTCAGCTCTTGCGGCGACCCGCGTGTAGAGGGGGTGGAAAAAAAAAAACAAGGGAAAAAAAAAAAAAAGAAAAATAAAAAAAACAAGCCGCTCGTGTGTTGTCCGTCTTGTGCTCGGTGTAAATGGCATCGCGTCACGCCAGAGAGCGACGTGGCTCTCGGTCCATGTTTTTTAACCGTACACGAAATGAATCCAATCAACAAGTTGTTATCGAAAGCCAAAAACGAATGCATGCGACGACGCCGGCGGACCTCGCTGGACGCAGACACACGCCTTACCTCGCCCGCCTAAATCGAGTAAAGCCAGCATGCCGCCGCGTACGATCCCGTGAGTTCCTGTGTGCTACGTGGAGTCGCCCTTGTTCGTCTTAGGAGCCCGGTTCCAGCCTGCATGCCCTTGTGTTTCGCCCCTAGTTGTTTAAAGATGCAATCACTGAGCATATCCGGCGGTGGCGCCGACGGAACGTGCCGGACGTCCTCGCCGAACTCGCTTCGCAGAGGCAGAAATCCTGGAGCGGACAAGAAGCACACTCGGATACACATGCCAACCCGGAAGCCTCTCGTCATTTTTTTTTGGCGTCTTCCCGCACAATCGTGGCCCGTACAGAAGGCGCCTGTCACTCGTTCGTAATCCCAGCCCCGGTTTAATCCGGAGCCGGGACCGGGCAGTGCGCTGGCACGACTGGGATCGTCGAAAAGGCCCGGCGTTCATTTGAGTCGCTCCCAGCCGAGGCTGAACAAAAATCAAGAGCACAAGCAAGTCGTTCCAGAATCGGGGACGGGGGACGGGGGACGTCCCGGAGAGAGCCGCCTGGTCTGAGGAGATGATCTTAGGGAGCTGATAATCTATGTACTGTTTTATTGTGGCAGACGGAAACTTCCGGCGTACCCGAGATAAAACGCCCACGCTAAACCCACACACACACACACATCCCAGGTCAATTCGGTTCTGTCCTGTCACAAACGAGACTCGATAGACAGGAGGACAGTCCCTGCCCCATTTCCTGTCCTGTCTTCTGTCGTTATTTATAGTCGCTCTCTGGACTCTTGTCAGCTCCGTGCGGTTCGTACCAATCCAGCGAGGTTCTTGGATGTGCAATTGTTTTTCCGAAGACGTTTGTGTATCATACGATTTTATCTTTTGATTCTATAATTATTGTTATTATAATAATTATAAAGATCATTGGTGGACCTGTATGCATCTCTGTCTCTCTCTCTCTCTCTTTCTCTCTCTCTCTCTCTGTCTCTCTCTCTCTCTCTCTCTCTCTCTCTCTCTCTCTCTCT
>JAUZSV010355125.1:0-11424 GCA_034780495.1 Parotocinclus cesarpintoi | reverse complement strand
TCGTGTCTGCATGGGCTTCCTCCAACACTAAGGTTTCCTTTTACATTCCAAAGACATCTGTTACATCAACTGCTATTCCTAAAGTGCCCTAGTGTAAGTGAATGAGTGATGGACTGTCATCTTCTTCAATTGCAAGTCTTAACTTTAACCCTGTGCTGGCAGGGCTGCCGAACCATAATCTGCTGCTTGTGACTCTGAAATGGGCTATGTGGGTAACGAAAGGTCATGTTACTAGTTTTCTTCCTTGTCTCATTTTTTATTATTTTTTGCAAACATATAATAGCCATGTGCGATATTAATAATTAAGAATTTAAAGTCTATACTACTGGTCAAAAGTTTAAAAATCGCATTGTTTTGGTTTGACTGACATTTAAACAGATAGTGATACAGCAAATAATCTAAAATGGTAGAAACATAAGCAGCAACTCAAACAGGATTAAAAACTATCTAGGTTAACAGAACATAACTGAATAATAATGCAAATGTCAGTAACTACTATTAAATCATTTGTTGTGTCAAGCAGTGTTGGAACAGATTGTTACTACACCCTGAAGGACAATACTCGATGTATAGTACAGGATGTACTATATTGATGTCCCAATAGGGAAAAAAAATCTGACTGAACCAAGATCGAATGCCACAGCACATTGCAATGACAAGCAATACCATTTGGTCATTTCCTAGCTGGTCAGGGGATTACACTAAATAAAGACAATTAGACCCCAGGTTACTTCAGAACTATCTTAGAGGACATGAAAAGGACACTAATCATGAAACGACCAGCACAGTTTAGAGAGTTAAACCCCATCAAGCAGGATTAGTATGGACAGCCTTAAAGACAGAAGGGTAAAAGCATGACAACTGAAAAGTACAACACATTTGTGGCCAAAAGGTTTGAGAAGGTAATAACAAAAAATTATTAGAAGTGTTTTTGCCAATGATTTGATGAATTTCCAGAATACCTCAATCGTGTTTGGCTAGAATATACACAAAAAGGTAGCTAAATGTACAAGAACTGGAAGCATAATGTTCCAAACCTTTGACCTTCTATTCTGTTGGTTTTATAGTGGGTATAGAGCATATCCTCTGGTGGTTTTCCAGTTGTGTGCAATAACTATTTTAATTCCAATAGCCATTAGTAGGAGGAGCATTAAAACAAGGGATCTATAAGGCTAGGCTATGGTAGTACCAGACATAAGAAATCATAAACAGGTAAGGCCAGGAGTGATGTGCATTTTAAACATTATATGTAGTCTATTATAAATAAATGACAAACAAATTAAAAATAAATATTAAATGTCATGAACAAGCAATACTATGCCATGGTGTTTTTCTACTTATTTTGTATGCTTTTAAAACCATTTTTAAGCATTAGCCATCAGTCTAATCTTCAGTTATATTATAACTTATTGACAGTCACATGACTCATGTGTTTATAGTAAAAATAAAGCAAATCCCCTTTTAACACAAGGTACATTAAAAACTGGCAGGAGTATGTAGTGAAAAATTGATGCAGAAAACAATGGCATTTAAATCTAACACTCATATGATTCATTAAGAACATTCTTCTATAACTAGATGAAGCCACCTTATTTTAAAATAACTATATCTCATAATTTATTCTTATGAAGAATATAATCTTATATTCATATGTTTGTAAGTAACATGATATATGCTTTGTACAGTTATTGTAAATCAAAATGTTTACTTCTGGTAATATGTTTAACAGTCTTATTACTTATTTTGCCTGTTTCTAACATGGTGTAATGAAATCTATGTATTTAAACAGTTTAGAAACTTTAAAAACTAACTGTAGAGTAGTTTAAAAATCATATTTACATGTATTAGTAATATAACAGCTATTTAAAGGCTTGACATGAACTATTAAGTCTTCATATGACATCAGACTTGGTAAGGGTTAGGAGAAATTTGTATGCATTTTATATTACCCCTACACTAGGTCTTCTTTATTGTGCACCCTGCTGCTGTAGTGTTACAGGTCGTGTGAACCTCTTGAAGTTGTTAGCAGATGCTGTAATAAACTGTTTTGTGTTGCATGTTTATCACATTACGACCCTAAAAATCCTAGTGAGAGCTTAATACAGCTAGCAACACTCAGGCATACTTAGGTTTTAAAGCTAGCTTATAGCCTTCAGTCTAGCATTACGGTGATATGAAACATGAACGGCATGACTAAATCATTACCCAAATCCCTTAAACCACAGTGAGTTGTTAAGAAGACTCAAATAAAACTGGTTTTGTGGTGTGGCACAGTTATATCTATACAGATGGGCACATTTAAAATACACTGCAGAGCTATGTCCAACATCACCACAGTCTCCAAAAATGGTTTAAGAGGTTTAGCAAAGAAGTCAGAAGTTTAGCACTGCTTTAATGCTACCGACTACAGATCCATATGGAACAACCGTATGTGATCACTGTGAACTCAGTAAATGAACCCAATAGTATTTGATAGCAGAGCACAGTGAAACGTGAAATGTGTCATGTAATGAACCTACCAAGGATTCCAGATCGTTAACAGAATGGCATTCAATGTCTCACATGTGGAAGCAGACTAATAATTGCTGCTCTCCAGCTCTCATTGATATGGGATTAACTTCCAGCTGTCAATCAATCTGCCCACTCCTCCCCCTTTCCATTCACCCGATTCAGTTCTACAAGGGCATTTAATTCACCCGGAGCCTTAGTTACGCCCATCTGTGTTTTTCTTTCTCCTTCTTATTTTCTTTCATGTCTCTCTTCAATATATTTCAACTTTTTCTGGGTCAAAGGGTAGAAAGGTTCAAGAAAAAAGCTGGCCAACACAAGAGGATGCTATGTTAAAGTAATGCTTATTATATAATTGGGTTTAAGAATATAATCCTGTTCTGTTTCATCTGATACTATATGGAAGGATAATTGTATTTACAACATGGTAAAGATATAAAGGTGGCCAAAAAGAGAGAATTGGACAAGCAGATGTCTACACAATACTAATCAATGCAGCAATAAATCCCTCTATAGCAGGATATGTTTACCTTCTCTCTCATACACATACTTTCAGACCACCTCTAGCTCTGGAAATACCTCTTCTCTTCTAATCCTAGTGATCCTATTCATTATGACGAGTGTCTGAAGAGTTAGTGAAATGGAAAGACACTTTGTAGAGTTACATGTTAATAATAACCTGAAAACTGCCATAATTCATGGGTTTATTTCAAAATTTCCATATATGTGTTTTAATGCACTTATATAAATATAAATCATATCTAATCACCATACAAGTCTGCCTCTATGTTTGAGGTGTTGTGCATTCTGCATTTCTGCTTATTACAATTGTACATAGTGATTATCTGAGTTACTGTGGCCTTTCTGTCAGCTCAAATGAGACTGGCAATCCTCTCACTCCTTTGACCCCTCTCACTAACAAGCCATTTTCCCCACAGTCCTTCTGCTTAATGCATGCTTTTTTCTTTATTGCTCCATTCTGAGAAAACACAAGAGACTGTTTTGTGTGAAAATCCCAGGACATCAGCAGTTGCAGAAATACTCAAATCAGCCCATCTGGCATCAACAATCATGCCACTCTTAAAATCACTGATCAGAATATTTCTCCTTTCTGATGGTTGATCTGAACATTATCTGACTCATCTGCATGATTTTAAATGTGGCACTGCTGCCACACAATTGACTGATTGGACAATTACAACCCCAAATTTTGGACAGATGAAAACGTGAAATAGAAAAACAGAGTGTATTATATTAATATACATTCATTCCTTCATTTCAGGTCTAGGAGACAAAAAAATTTTAAATGGGCAAATTATAGTAATTTGAAAGTAATGAGGTTACAAACGTCATGTCAACAGGTGTTTGTAATCCTAATTTGGTACAAAAGCAGTATCCTCTATAGGCTCATTCTTTGATGAGCAATCTCCAGTCTGTAAATACATGCATGAGAAAATTATTGAATTTTTAAAAACAATGTTCCTCAAAGAAAGATTGGAAGGGATCTTCATATTTATTCTTCTGCCATGTATAATGGCCATTAAATGATACAAGGAATTTAGAGAAATTTCAGAACATAAAAGCCTCAAGTGGAACTGCATTAAGAACCTCTGGGCTCAGAGGTAGCTAAGCAAGACCAGCACATAGTGGAAATGTGCATTGTGCTCAGATGAAACAGTATTTCAGATTTTATTTGGGGAGGGGGAGAGGTGGATGCCATGTGCTCTGCACAAAAGACAAAAAGGACTATCCAGACTGTTATTAGCAACAAATCCAAAAGCCAGGTTCTGTAATGATATGGGGCTGTGTCATTGACACTTCTGTGATAGCAGGAATTAATGCAGAAAAGTACATCGGATGTCTCTTTGTATCTTTCCAATGTATTTTTTCCAAGACAATGCAATGCCACATGTTGAAAATAAAAGTAATGCACATATACCAGGGCTGTTGCATTAATAAATGAACACTGAAGGACACAATAGTGTATATGATATCTGTGCAATATTTAGTACCTCATCTGTGTAAATACTTTCTTGCAATATAGAACTGATATATAACAATATATAACTGCAATAATAACTGTGCAAAATATTTTGTGCAATACATTCAACACATTTCAATAGATGTTTTATATGTTTTTGTCTTTTCTTATATTTTCTCTTTTGCACTGCTTAGGGATTGCATACATGCGTTGTACCTTTGGTATAATGACAATAAGATTTTATTCTATTCTACTCTATTTGCATCACAAAAGCATGCTGTGAAAGAAGAGGGTATGGATACTGGAGTCCTGACCTGTCCCCAATAGAAAATGTGTAAAGGATTATAAAATGAAAAATTTGAAAATGACAAGTCTATTTTTTTGCAATATAAAATACAAATTTGCAGTAAGAATAGGACAAAATGACATTTAAAACAATAAATCACTCAGTATCCTCTGTGGACTGGATGTTTATTAACAAATGAAATTATGTTGACCAGACAATAGTTTGGGTTCTTAAATCTGCAACAAAACATAAGTCAAATACACACTGCATTGTCATACTGTCCCAAATATTCTGATTTGGGGTTGTATAATTGGTTAATCATATACATACAACTTTGTAGCTAAGTATTCATTTTTAATTAGCATGTGTATTACTGATTCAACCTACATAAATAAGCACACACACTATAAATGTATAAATACATGTATATATGTTTATTTAAACAAATTGTGTTATTTGTATTGTATTATTTATGAGAGCAGAATGTATGGATTGAATGATTGATAGGATGGTTGGATGGAATGAGGTACAAAGTTACAAGCCATAAATTCTAAGATATATTTATATATTTTAGTTAAGTGAATGCAGGGGATTATGAGAGGAGACACAAGGGCGGAAGGACAGTTGTTTAGAGGGAGGAAAATAGAAAAAATGCAAGCATTAATCCCTTGTCTGGGTTCACTGTCCCTATGGTAAATATGGGTTCCATACAACTGATAGAAGAACCTTGCTCTAGGGCGGTAAAAGGATCAAGGAAGAGAGATTAAGTATATGAGCCAGAGACAGTACGATGAGAGTATGGACAGTCTTAGCAGAAATTCACTCAAGGCTGGCATGAAATAGGATTTTCTGCTATAAATCAGACTTTAAACAGAACATTTGGCTTTTCCTCTTTAATTGAATGACACAGGTTTATTATGTAGGAAACTCTTAGGGCTGAACATGGACTGCCTTTCTGTTCTGCCCACTCTAAAGTTCGATACTATCTACACTATTGTCATGAATTCCAAAGCAAATGCTGAAAACTTTGCAATGTCCATCAGTGTAGCAGTTTGTGTGTGTTTGTAAGTGTGCAACATGTGTGTGTGCCCTCTTTCGAAAGCAGAATTTACCATGTGGATCTAACTGTTACCAATCAATGATCAAATAAATCAAGTCCTTCTGTCTACTTCTCTGTCTCTTGCTTTCTTCCCAGGGAGGTTTCAGAATAAAACCGCAATATAGGAACCCTCAGACTGAGCCGGCTGTTAAAGATGGCCACTGGCTGTCACTGTGGCAATAGAGGATTCCAGTTCTTCCTGTGTGAGCAGTGCTAATAGCTACCATCCGTCTCGCTTAGGCAGGCCGGTAAACAAGTTAAGTGAGAGACAAAAAGAGGCAGAAATACAGAAATAAATCAAGATTAGAGGTATGTCTCTTCTCATAGCCCCTGGTGGTTGTCAAGAGCCAACATACACTTACATTGTAAAATACTTATACAAGTTAACAAACAGACTAAACATGGAAACTTGAAGTTGTAAACCAGTAAATATACTCTGGGTCTACTGTTTAATATGTCTCTGGCCTAGGGCTTTCATATAACCGTATCTCCATAAATAATTCCAGGACATATGAATTTACATGAATATGCAAACTGAAAACATCTGCCATCCAAACCTTATATCTCTCCCACTATATAGATAGTTTATAGATATTTCCTGTGGTGTGCTGCTCCAAAATTTGACCAATGTTCTAAGACCAAAACAGCTGAATTGTTGATTTCATACAATACTATTGTTATGTTCCATCCTCACTCTCCACTGGCACATCAGTACCTGTCCTGCATGCCAAGCATAGTTCATGCATAGTGGACTGCAGATACAGCCTGTGCCTTATAAGGACCACTCCAGTAAAATGGCTCATGATAATCCACACTTGCTTCTTTTGCTGCTCAGTCACAAACTAAGGTCTCTGTGCACAGATTTAGCTGGCTGCACGCTGGCTAACTTAAGTGCTCATTTCTCTACTTTGTGTTTAATACAACTTTCTGCACCAATGTCTGTGCTAACTTGTCACTACAATGCTATTTCAGCTCATGTATCTGGCAAGGTAATGTGAAGTTTACGTAGGTTAATAACCTTATAATGAGAATCAAAAAATGATCAGACCACATGAGTATATGCGATAGGATAGGAGTTGAATGGACATGAAACAAGAATGAGATTTCAGTATGAAATTGTGAGTTTAGTTCATTATATTTAGTTTATTTTGTTATACAGCTATCTGTCAATTAATATTATCCTATAACGCTTATATCTGTGTCGGTAATCTTAGCACCCAACTAGCTAGTGGATTGACATGCTAAGAAAGTGTGTTAGACACAAGTAAACGTTCCTGGGATTTAAGTATACAAGTCTTGGTTCATTGTGTTATCTAATAATGAACGTAATTGTATTATCTTTATTACACTATTATTTTGTATTATGTTTAACAGAAGCTCATTCTGTGATGTTCAAGATTTTAGCTAAAAAGTTTAATGCTTAGCATTCAGCTTACTTAGATGAGTTCTGATCATTAGTAATTTTCACATTAGTCCAATGAATACATTCAAGATGCTGAATCTCAAATAGTACTACATTGGGACTTCAATTGTGTGTGTTGCACAACATATTTATGGCATCCTAATATGGTGTATGTATAAAATAAGTATTAAAAACATTTAGAGCTTTTACAAAGAAAAGAAAATCAAATTTCCATTCATATGTGTGTGTGTGTGTGTGTGTGTGTGTGTGCGCGCACGCACACAAGGCCAAATGTGCATACAAGGATAGGAAAATCTAACAGTTTTGGCTTGTTATAACCATTTTGTAAGTCCACAGCAATATAATTGCTTGTTTTCAAAAGCATTATTTTGAAAAAGCACAAGTCCAGTATAATATATAAATGGAATGTCTGCACAACATGTGTGTGCTTGCATTGGGTTACAGCTGGCTGTGGATCCCTGTTGTGCTGGGCTACTGCTGATTCCATGCCCATCTTATGTTGATGTAATGAGACTGACAGCTACCTGCTGCTGTATTAACCATAATAGCTGTGACAGTGACTGATGATGTCATCAATGAAACACTGAAAGAGGCCATACTCCTCTGTAGGTATTGTGCGTGGGGGTTTATATGTTCATGGTGGAGGGGGAGGGTGCTGTTCAGTGGCGTGTGTCCAGAGTGAAAAGGACAGAAGACCTCGACTGAGGCCATTGTACAGTCCAGCTGTTTTCCTGAACCACCCAGTGAGATTTAGAGGGACTATAAGAGTGCAGTAAAATTGCTGAGTGTCCATTTGCACCTCAATAGCAATGACGACAGGGCCTCTTTCCCTGCTTTATTGAGCCACTTACACATTTTGATCATTGTAGGGACTTTTCAGACATAATATTATAGTTATTATATTATAGCAAATAATGACATAATGTTATAGTAGATCAATTTTCATCAATTACTAGACCTACTCCTAAGCTTAAATTCAGTAACATAGGGTAAATATTCTGACTCTTTTAGATTTTTTAGAAAAGCAATTTTCCTTATACTAACCAGAAAAGTGTCCCCATAAGGCAAACATGTCAGATCTTTTTATCCTTCTGGTCACACACATACACACATACACACACACACACACACACACACACACACACACACACACACACACACACGTACCTATGTTTCACTTTAAAGTATTAACATGAGTATGTGAAGGAAGAGCCTATAGCCTCCAAGTCACTTCTTTGACTTATCAATGTGAAGCAGATGTTAAATTGCCTGTGAGAGAGGAGAAGGAGGAAGAAATTTAGATGATCCCAAGATAATACTGGGTATAATTACAACTGAACTTCCAGAACTATGAATTAAGGTTTAGCAACTTTGTTTCGTTTTTACAGGCAAATGTACACCGGTTTCCGAAATCAGAGTGCAAGCATGAAGTGTAACACAAACCTATGTATTATATAATACAATCCTACTACTTAGTGCATTGTGCATGGCTTTGTTTATGTTATCCAAGTAGAGCATCGATTACCAGCACAAAGTGTTTTGTTCTGTTTTGGTCTACTGTGTATTCTAAATATCAATCAAATATATTTAGTTTCCTTAAGACATATTTCAGAAACAAGTGAGAAATAATTAGTATGGTAATAGTATAACATGAATATGGATGAGATTTTTTGGGCAGATGCAGTTATCAAGGGTAGAATGCACTTTATTCAAAAACATAATTTAGACAGCATGCATTACAGGGTGGATGTTAAAACATAATTAAAACATTTTTTAATATAACAAGTAAAAAAGATGCTGCTACCACTTATAGTGCACTATAGAAAAAAAGACCAATTCACAAATCACCTATACAAAAAGTTGAGGCACAACTGTAAATGATAAACTTCCTGAGATACATAAAGAAGAAACCATGAAAAAATCTGGCTCAAATGGCAAAGCCCATCAATTTCTTGGAGACCCTGGACAACAGGATTAAGTTCTTAATAGTCGTTGTCTAGCTGAAAAAAAGAGTGGTATTGTGTACACGATATAAGATGCTCAGTGTATCACGAATGGGAAGAGTAGTCACTGCAGGAGATTTTTAGTGTGAAATTGTCTGGATCTCACTAAGGCACCCAGACAATTTTACTTTTTGTTGTCACAATTGGTATAGACCTAATCTGCCGTCCTATTTAATAGGCACTAGAAGTACTGCTTTTTCACTTTGTATTTTATTGTGATACATTTAGTTTTGCCTATTATACCTAAAATATATCTTGAAACATGTAATTCACTTGTGTAGTTTTAGTTCTTGATCATTTTAGATCTTCCTTCTCTGATAGTATAAAACTGTTTGTAATTACTGGACAGTTGCTGGATGAAGATGCAGTGACTGCTGAGCCATTAGGAAAATATTAGCTCGCATGATAGAAATTCTGGAATGTAAAGTACATACTTAACTGTGTGTAAATGTTAAAAGATGATTTGCATGTACAATACGGGCAGATTCACAATGCTACGTCAAAGTTGAATTGATAACTGCACCAAAATGCGGAACGTCTTCTGTTGCCAATGTTCCAGTCATAGTTTGGCAATGCTTATAAACTGCTGCTACTTTATATGGGTAGCAGAGTTTTATTCTTCTGACTTTACAACTTGTCTTATTATTAATGCTGTCAGCACACTATATAAGGGATTTGCTCTTAATAACACAAGGTCCACACTAAACTGAATAATGTATGGATAATTAAGTCATTCTATTAAGCAATAATCATTATCAGCAAGGAAATGTGAGGCAGGAGGATTTAATGTTCTAAAGGAAGTGTTTGATCCTGTCCTTGACTTACTACAGCGTTACTAATGCGATGTTAACGTTCTAAGTGTAAACATGTGTATTCGTCCATTATTCAGCCATCAAAGCCTGACTTGCTCTCATGAATTTCTGTGTCGTTGTGAAGTCAGGATTTCACTAATCTTGATGCTATTATGCCTCTTATGACCTTTATATCTCTTTTGAAAATGTTTGGGGCAAAAAAGGAGTATATTATATCATTTAAAGGACAATTCTCCATTTTGCCTTGTTCCTAAGTAAATTGTGTTGGACCAGTGTTAGAACACAGGTAGGTACAGAGTAGTGATTTCTAAATGTTTTATGACAAAGTCTACATCACTCATTTAGTAAAGAATGACACCACTTTACTACAAAATATAAGCACAAAGAACATGCTGCATATAGTCCACTGCAAATGATTAAGTACCCTTTCACAAACGTGCTACAAATCTATTCTGCTGTTTTCGCTTTTTTAAATACCACCGTTTCTGTTGACAGAAGTGCTATATCAAGGTCTGACTTTTCAGCATAGGAGTCTTACTATAACTTTCCTTGAAGTCAGAATTCATAATGGTTGGTATTTGTGTTCTTTTGTGTTTGTTTTGCTCAGTTGTTTAGATTGTTAACTATAGTGGTTGAGTAAGTATCGAAAGTGATGAACGTGATCATGCTTGGTTGAGTCGACTCAAGATTCAAGATAAGTTCTCCATCATAGTGTTTAATGCGCTCTTCCATGAAGTGATCGCCTGAGGCATCCCACGCTTATTAAGTGCCTTGTCTGAAAGAAAAAAAGTGCTTCTTTAAAATGTATTATCAGTGAGGGTCAGACTAATCCAGGAGAAAGCAAGGACGCCTTCTTTAACTAATACAAGACAAATATAACACCTCAAGCGTTGCTTCAGCACTCGAGATGTTTCTTCTTAAACAGGACTTTTATATTCACCTTAAATTCTTCTAGCTACCTTGAAAAGTAGATGTCGCAAACTGCAGATATTATAAAGAAACAAAAGCACTGAGCATTGATAATGAGGTCAGTGATAATTTCCAACATTCAGCATTTCTGTCTCAGCACATAAGTGCATAGGCTTCCCATTTGTGTATCTTAGCCTCGAAAGCAAGACCCCCACGTAATTTAAAAAAAACAGTGTGTAGGACCTGGCGGGCAGATGGGATCAGCAAGTCAAACACTGCACCGAGCCCCCGGTGCCCGCTCATTCCGCATTTTATCCAAACAGCCATTAGCATTTCCGCAGTGGTAATGACTCGCGCTGAGAAAACACCATGCAAGAGCTCACAGCTTGCTTCCCACACACTG